>JABXNX010000813.1:0-14451 GCA_014843695.1 Archivesica marissinica
GTGCCCACCTCTCTGCCTGCTGCATCGGCGTTAACCTAGTGTCGGTCTCTATGTCTGCTCATCCACCTGCCTGCGTATGATCCGAATGTATGTCAGTGTCCGTATTTTTTGAGTGTCATGTTGTAGTGTTTATGTGATGAAATCTCGTAATGTAATTACTTTCAATTATTCAGCATAGCATAAACCGACATCACCCCTAACCGTGTTGCTTTGTACTAATATACCGGACTATTTCCTTGTATAGTCTACATTCGTTATGTCGAATTCCGTCGGACCGAACAAATTACGTCGACATAACCGAAGTTTGACTTAACGAAATTCGATATAAACAGAGCCAGTTATATGTAAAATGATAGTATCTGAAATGGGACTTCGATCCGACATCGTGATAACAGGAGAATTCGACATAACCGACATAGCGGATGTAGACTGTATATATACATGGGACATTTCCTGGCACATCTCTTTGTATATGTATGGGATATTTCCTGGTAAATACTTGTAAAAATGTTGTGTCTAGGTATCAAACTAAAACGACGGCTTTTACTGCATAAACGCCGATTTTAATTTATATGCATCCTACAGACGGATCTGTAGTTCAGTGGATCGCAGGTTCGATCCTCCGTCTGATCCCCATAAAATTAACAGTCTTTCAGATGGGACGCTAAACCGAGGTCTCGTGTCGGTGCTTTACACCGTGTACGTAACAGAACCAGGGGAGACTCTGGAATGGGTCTCTGTCTGTGTCATTGTACTATCCTCCAACAATCTAAAATTACTAATCTCTTCAGGAGGCGTCGCTCATAGGGGCAACCGGTAGCGATGATAAATAAACGTAAAACACACACACATTATATACATCCTGATGCAAACACTATTTTTGAGAAGGTATAAAAGCATTTATGAAATGTAATTTGCATTGTCTGTTTACAATTTTGGGAAAGGAGACAGAAATTTGAAAACGTAGTAGCAGAATGAAGTTATCGCTAAAGAAGTCCTGGTTGTGTACCCTTATAAAGGACCTGAGTCCTACGTCATCCGGGTCCTCCAAAGGTATCGTCTGCAATGGGATCACAAAGTATGGCCACATCGAGAAGCTGCCGAATCCCTATACAAGTGCTGGGTAAGCGAACTTTTCTTTTTAACGAATAAACAAGTTCGATTCTTCAGGGACGATATTTTGTTCTTTGTACACTGTATTCAGGCCCGTAGCCCGTACACTGAGGCACACCGAGGCAGAAATAAAAGAAAATGAAATAAATAAATTATCTCTTTGCTGTATAAAATGTTGACTGCTAGAGAGCTGAAAGGTCAGTACATAATTATACGTCTAAACTCATTATATCAGAACACGCAGGAAATCGCTTCTATATCCCAAAACGTTTATGGGGGGACATGCCCCCGGATCCCCTCGATTTCCTCGATTGAAATTTGCCTCTGGCTACGGTACTGATATTTATGATATTCTCTTGTGGGGATGAACAACATACTAAACATCTATGTAAACAGTCACCTCTTTTGTTTCATTGCAAGTCCGTCTCCGTGGTTGAGTGGTTACGGTCGCTGACTTGTACACCAATGTAACATCACTGATGGTCACGGGTTCGAAACCCGCTCAGATTGTGTCTCTTTATATGAAAAAGTTGGCAGTTTCTTATGGAGGTTGGTGCAACAAGTACTGGTTAACCGCTGGAGCCTGCCCAAGAAAGGTGTTGTTAGGTATACTGCCCGCCGCTAAAATGGGCAACCAGTAGCGACGTTAAATAAACTTAAATAATAATAAAAAGATTCATTGCACGCTAGTGGTGAACACAACAGTCAAATATATAATGGAATATGTGACAACATCTTTCCAGCTACAAATAAGAACATGCATTAATGAATTGTCGTCTGCTACAATTATTTGAACTACGTTGTGTCCATAGCCTTTATTTTACCCAGCATGCATAGTTACGTAGTCTGTGTGCAAATTCATGAAAACAATTTTGCTTGGGATATGATATTGGGATAATTCCTTTGTACTTATATATTTGCATTACATGTAATATGCTACTGTAAATCAGTGTGTTTTATAATTATATTGTTTGTAATGTCGTTCAAAGAGCCTCTTGTAACATATTTACATGTATAACCTCATGTGTTCATGCTAACATGAATTGAGAGAAATAAAGGATTTTGACTTGACTTGACTTGTATAAATCCGCTATGTGAAAACCACCTATAACGTACAGACGGATCTGTAGTCCAGTGGTAACACGCTGGACTGGTATGGTAATCCAGGGATCGCAGGTTCGATCCCCCCGTCTGACCCTAAGGAAATTAACAGTCTTTCCGATGGGACTTTAAACCGAGGTCTCGTGTCGGTGCTTTATACCGTGCACGTAAAAGAACGAGAGGAGACTCTGGAATGGGTCTCTGCCTGTATCATTGCACTATCCTCCAAAAATTTAAAATGACTAATCTCTTTAGGAGGCGTCGCTCATATGGGCAACCGGTAGCGACGATAAATAAACGTAAATCACACACACACCTATAACGTAGATTGGTCCAGGGGGGTATATAAAACTTTGTATTTCGACATTTGTCACGGAATGTATGAAGTTAAAAACAGCTAATGTATTATGCTCGATCCCTGTATATTATGCATGTATCTGGCGCATTCCGCGTATACTATATCGCTGTTGTTTCTTCCTGGAATATTCATACACGTGTTCCTGATACAGAAATCAATGTACTCTGTACAGATATTCAGATAGGAGTCAAGTTATTTTCCGAGTGAATGCCGACATGCTTCAAATCAATACACGGAAAAGTAAAACGTATTAACTGACTAACCAAGCGTTCTCTATGCTCGGACAATGCCACGAGTGTGATACCCACATGGCACGGGTTATTTGTCCTTCAGACCAAAAGCGACTGAAGTCAATAAATAGAAAACTAGTTCGGGTGGCCTCCAGGGCAGAGTGGTTACGGTCGTTCACTTCAAATTCATAAACCCTCGCCGATGTAGGCTCGAATCCCAGTATGGCTGTAGAATTATTTCATGTGAATAAACTATCCAGTTGGCTTGTGTAAGGTCAGCGGTTCTACACTGGCGTTCCCGAAATACTGTTCGGCGTCTTCCCTGAATAGTTTCCACACCTCCACACGACCTAAATGTGACAGTAACGCACTAACAAATAAACTAATTATATTAATTGTTCCTTCGACATCTAGATCTAAATATTCAAATGAAATGGTATACGTAACATAATAGTATATAACAATCATTTGCACTGAAATAGGAATTTAAAAATGTGTATTTACTATCACAAATTTCAAAATACAATAATTCCTAAACCAAATCTGAAAAAGTATGCATTTAAAACTGGCAAATGCTGGACAGACTGGCTCCAGTTTAAATCCCACTGATACTGTTCTAGGTGGCGGGTGATGAAACATCGTGCTTAATGTCTTATTTACATTTTACAATCATAAGTAAGACACATTTTGAATAATTATTTTTAAATTATCTCTCTATATGTATTCGCATATATTTACAAACTCATCAATAACTTTACATATATTTACAAACTCATCAATAACGTTACATATATTTACACACTCATCAATAACTCATCAATAACTTTACATATATTTACAAACTCATCAATAACTTTACTACATATATTTACAAACTCATCAATAACTTTACATATATTTACAAACTCATCAATAACTTTACATATATTTACAAATTCATCAATAACTTTACATATATTTACAAACACGCACGCACCGCACGCACGCACGCACGCACGCACGCACGCACGCACGCACGCACGCACGCACGCACGCACGCACGCACGCACGCACGCACACCCATTCACAATTTATGTAATTTGTTACATTTTTTGTGTTATACATGTAAATGTATTGGAATAACTACTGTTTAAACCAAGTTAACTATGGTGTTTTAAACAATATTATATTTCATAATAAATTTACACAGTGAAACAAATTACAATGTACACATTTCAACAGAATACATAATTAATTTTTTTGCTAGTAGAAATAAATAAATATCTGTATTCAATTAGCACCGATTGGCCACGTGTTCACAAGCAATTGGCCACGTGTTCACAAGCAATTGGCCACATGTTCACAAGCAATTGGCCACGTGTTCACAAGCGATTGGCCACGTGTTCACAAGCGATTGGCCACGTGTTCACAAGCAATTGGCCACGTGTTCACAAGCGATTGGCCACGTGTTCACAAGCGATTGGCCACGTGTTCACAAGCAATTGGCCACGTGTTCACAAGCAATTGGCCACGTGTTCACAAGCAATTGGCCACGTGTTCACAAGCGATGGCCACGTGCACAAGCAATTGGCCACGTGTTCACAAGCATGGCCACGTGTTCACAAGCAATTGGCCACGTGTTCACAAGCAATTGGCCACGTGATTCACAAGCGATTGGCCACGTGTTCACAAGCGATTGGCCACGTATTCACAAGCGATTGGCCACGTGTTCACAAGCAATTGGCCACGTGTTCACAAGCGATTGGCCACGTGCTCACAAGCGATTGGCCACGTATTCACAAGCGATTGACCACGTGTTCACAAGCGATTGGCCACGTGTTCACAAGCAATTGGCCACGTGTTCACAAGCACCACATTCTATATAATGTATTTACCATTGATTAAGCTTTTGGCAGCTGATTGTTTGCTGATTTGATCGTTAGTTTGTGCTTGACGAGATCTATTATACCCTCCCGTCCTATTGATTGTCAGAGATCCCAATCCAGTCTTGTCTGGTTTAACGATAAGTTTAGCAACCAATACATCATTTTCAGCACAGACGGATATGTAGTCCAGTGGTAACACGCTGGACTGGTAATCCATGTATCGCAGGTTCGATCCCTCGTCTGGCCCTAATAAAATTAACCGTCTTTCAGATGGGACTCTATATGTGTCGGTGATGTCCACCGTGCACGTAAAAGAACCAGAGGAGACTCTGAAATGAGTCTGCATCATTGCACTGTCCTCTAAGCATCTACAATGACTAATATCTTCAGGAAGCGTCGCTCATATGGGCAACCGGTAGCGACGATAAATAAACGTAAAACACACAAACACTCATTTTCAGCAACATCTCCTCTCGGCACAGTTCTGGTATCAGTACGAACATGTGCTTCATACGCGTTGTGAAAGTACAGCGTGAATTATTTGTCCTCGGAACGTATTCTATAGAGTGGTTGTATTGGTCAGTTCTTGCACTGTGTATTTTAAATATCGTGTGTAAAAATATTGATATGTTCATTCTTCATTCTACTAGACGATTTCGTGCAGAAACAGAAAACTTTTGTCTGAATTTTGATTTGAAACAAAATTGTAATAATTGTATAATGCTTAAAGCAGCAGCATTACATCGTATGAACTAAAAGATATTTGAAAAATTCAATTTTTGCGTATGGGTGGCAATGCTGCTACACATTCTAACATTATACTTTGTATGCTTATGTTCATTTGGTAAACAGTGTTTTTTTGCGATAAAACAAACTCGAAACCGAAAGTAGGACTTTCCGAGTCGATCGGTCACGCACTTGTTTATAATCAGAACGCATCATCCGCACTTAGAGGAAGATAGATAGATAGTATTTCATGTTCAAAATATATACGTTGTTTTCTACATCCTCTGTTGTTTCACGCATGCGCGATGTGCGTGTTTACATTTCGTGTGTTGATAAACACATTCGCGTATACGACGGTTTAAATTTATTGGAATTTTATCGTTTCTGAGCAACTATTTAGATTTTTGTTAACACACACACATTAGTATTTATATTTTACCCAAAACATCCTTTATTATGATGTAATGCTGCTTTAATACCTTACACACTGTGGTGGTGCCACACATAATGCGATCGGACGTTGACAAACGGACACATATTTCCAGGGTCCTATAGAACATATTGTTTTATCCCTGTTTGTTTTCTCTGGGCGAGTCAAATCAAATACGCAGTATTCCAACGGAGAGTTACGTCGTCTAGTCATTACAATGGAGTGTTTTGTTATTGTTGTTTAGTGCATCAAAGACAGGCATACTACGACCACATAAAGCGGAAACAATGCATAGATACTGCATATCAAAATATATAAAATATCTTTAGAATATATAACTTTCTATACTGCATTTCCCATAACCTCTGTCAACGACATAGGAACGAAATAATTCATCTAATAAGGAAGTCAATCCGAGATGGCAAACCTTCGCCACGCTGTGGCAAACCTCTTTTTTATACTTTACTTATTTTACAACGATTACGAAGCAAGTTTTAACAACTTATATTAATCACTCTCGTTGGCTCGGATGAAAGCGTATATGTGGTCATTCATGTGGGAGGAAACCGGAGTACCCGGAGAAAACCCACCTGTCCGATCCGGCGACCATCGTACCATCTCACATACTTCCCGTTCCGAGGATCGAACCCGGGTCGCATTGGTGAGAAGCAAGCGCGTTAACCACTGCGCTAATCGAACAGCCTCGCCACGCTGTTAAATGTCCATGTTTGCACGGTCTCACAATGGCGAAGCATCCTATAAAGATAAAGGATCCGGATAACCTCAATAACCTAATGGGTTCGTCCCTGACCCATTAGATTTCATGAAAATCCGCCCGTTACGTTTTGCGTTATCTTGATAACAGATAAACAACCAAACTCCTTGACTGCGGTAACATACGTTGTATACATATGCCCAACATTTATTGACGGAACCAGCTCAATGAACACGTGTTTCCTAACGCGGTGGTAGGGTATAGACATCTATCTTGCTCTGAATTCAGTTTGTTTCCAAATTTTAACAACAACAACAACATGGACTATAGAACATACTTGTCCGACTAGTGCAGAAGTTACCACGCTCGCCGCTTATCACCAATGCAAGCCGGGTTCGATCCTCGGACGGGTCGGCAAATCTATAGAACATGACTGTCCGACTAGTGCAGAAGTTACCACTCTCGCTTCTCACCACTGTAAGCCGGGTTCGATCCTCGGACCGGGAAGTATGTGATATGGTACGGTTGTCGCCAGATCGGACAGGTGGTTTTCTCCGGGTACTCCTGTTTCCTCCCACACGAAAGCCCACGCATATACGCTTTCATCCTCACCGACGAGAGTGATTAATATATGTTGTTAACGCTTGTTTCGCAATCGTTGTAAAATAAATGAAGTTTATACTAAAAACAACTATACAACTGCCAGGCGAGTTAATTTACCCAAGTTACTCATCTATTATTTTATTTCAGAATTATGTTTGCCGTTATCGGTGCCTTGGTCTCGTTCAGATGGTTAGTTTCCGTTATTGTGTCCTTAGATGGTTCCTCCGCCGTCCATTATTCACCAGCCATGCCTAGGAATGAGTACGAAAACACACAGGACTCACCGGAAGCAATCACAGACTGCACGAAGAACGCCATCTTCACAGAATTGTCCGATCGCGTGCACCTTCTAGAAATGGCGTTCAAAGAACAAGTGTTTGCACGGGAAACAATTGCACGTGAAATAAATGACCAGTCGGACATATATGGCTCTTTGGACAGAAAATTGGGTTTATTTCTGCAAAAACTAGACAATGTGACAAATGAATATGTTCAACTTGAATCAAAATACAAACAATTATCCGATAGAATGCATTCTGATGGTACATATTTTGTTTCTTTCATCTCAATTTATAAATACCGGTTGACAATACCGACTGTAAACCCTTAATACAATGTGTTATTAACATATTACTAATTTCTTCGTTGTGACCTCCGCGGTATAAGGTCGTTGACTTCAAAGCTCTTGACCCTCGTCGCTATTGGTTCGAATCCATTGTGGGTTTTGAATTCTTTCAAGTGGGGGAACATATCAAACTGGTTTGCGGAAGGTCGGTGGTTCTACCCAGGTGCCCGTTCGTGTTCCTGAATGGTCGGATGGGCATACTGGGTCTTCCTTCAGCAATACTAGATGGAGAGTCGACATATGACCTAACCCATTGGTGTGACTTTAACACCACAAACACACCCAAACAACAACAAACAATTTCTTCGTAGTGAACATTTGATGAAGATAGCCTGAGTCTCGTTATTGTAAGCACATGGCGGGCACGCAGATACAACCGTCAACCGTCCACAAGCCAGTTGTATAACTTCCTATTGTACTAGCACTGAACACCCCGAAGTGGGATTTGAACCTACAGCGGCCAGGGGCTAGTGATTTACAACCGTCAAACCCAATCACTTGGCCGTGGATTCACTTTAAAGGGGGCATAGGATGTTATACCGAGTCGCAACATACAGTGTACATATTACACTCTCTTATTAGCCTTTAATCGCCGATATTCTCCACACGATTAATATGTCTCAGTCATGGGAATTTACAGGAATAAATATGGTGATTTAAAGCGACACTACATCAGTGAAAATGCACATTTCTACAGAATGTAATTTCCTATTATATGGTACTGTAAATCTGGTATTATTCGCGGTGTTTTTATTTTCGCTATTATTCGCGAATTCATAAATATCGCGTATATTTTACAGTATAATGTTTTTCCAAATATTTGCCTAAAAACTGAGTATTTCAACTAATAAACAAATGTGTTATACGCGGTTTGTTGACATAACAAAATAATGTAAATAGGGTCGACATCCAAGCGTAATACAACTCGTGTATCCTGGCGTGTGTATAACACGATGTATGGTACATATTTACCGTTATATCTCACATGTGTGCCTATGTATATTTATTTGTAGACTAATCCTAGTTAAAATTATCTCTAAACGTCAATTCAGGAGCATGGATGACCATTATATTAAATCCTACCTTCAATTTTGAAAGTTTGTAGACCACAAAAACAATGTTTATTGATTCAATGTTAGTGTTCGAACGTATTCGGTATAATTTGTAGTAGCAATGCATTTATACGTGGACACATGCATTTTATTTGCTTTTTGCGATGTAATTCCGCTTTAACGATGTATATCTAATTCCATTTACAGAGACGCTGGGTGCCATTGTGTTGCTCATATTGATGCTACAACTCTTCTGCACGTTTCGGCCCCAACTCCTTCAACGGCTGGGTCCCGTCGTCGACTTTAGAAAATTGGAAAAATTTATTCCGAAACCGAAAGTTGAACGAAAGGTATTTTCCATGTTATTTAGCAATGTTGTAAGGCTACACACTAGATCAGTCATCGCTGGTCTTTATATTGTATCCATTGGCAGATACATTCAGATTTATCACGAAATGGTATATTGGTCATTTTAGTTGGAATCCTTTGTTTTTACTGTTGTTCCCTAAACCTATGTTGGGGTATGATAAATGTCATTTTATCAAAAATCATGTAATTAATTGATAACATTTTTTACAGTAAATTATTCATTGGATAGACTGTAGGATATATGTCGAGATTTAATAATTGGAATAAGATGAGAACACATGAAAATTGATAGAATGTAATGCAAAGGAAACAACGATAAAAACGGAGGAAACCATTTAAGAGGAATGACCCTCAATAAAGAGTATTCAATGGCCAGTTTGTTTGTGTTTTACGTTTATTTATCGTCGCTAGCGGTTGCCCATATGAACGACGCCTCCTGAAGAAATTAGTCATTTTAGATTTTTGGAGTACAGTGCAATGATACAGACAGATACACATTCCAGAGTATCCTCCTTTAACCTGCACGGTGTACAGCACCGACAGGAGACCTCGGTTTAATGTCCCATCTGAAAAACTGTTAATTTTATTAGGGTCAGACGGGGGATCGAACCTGCGATCCCTGGATTGCCAGTCCAGCGTGTTAACACTGGACTACAGATCCGTCTGTAATGGGCAATGACCAATGTATCGCATTATGATATGTACTCTATCCTCACGATGTACCATAGAAGAAATGGACTCTATTTCAGAGGTATACACAACACGACATACACCATTTTCAAATAGCTTAGAAATGTCCCTTGGGGTTGTTGTGGTTGTTGTGGAATGTCCGGTCTCTCGCTCAAACCAATGTCCGGTCTCTCGCTCAAAACCAATGTCCGGTCCCTCGCTCAAAACCAGTGTCCGGTCACTCGCTCAAAACTGGTGGGCAATGTCCGGTCCTTCGCTCAAAACCAATGTCCGGTCACTCGCTCAAAACCAATGTCCGGTCCCTCGCTCAAAACCAGTGTCTGGTCCCTCGCTCAAATCCAATGTCCGATGTACTAGTATTGATTTCAAATAATTTGTGATATCTCTGTTCAAAATATGATATTGCACTGTATGTGTCCCGTTTATTAAGCCAATAATTTAACTAAAACATGATATAAGTGATTTATTCACAAGTTAATTCCTTCGCTATTATGATCGAGGCGACGAGGCGAGCCGAACTGAATATAAGACTAACACAGTGAAAATAAGATATATTTTTCAATGTTCAACAACATTTAGAATGTTACAAAGGATGGCTTTCGTTACTGAAAAAGTTGTGTAGATCAAATCCTTGTTTTGAAACGAATACAATTACACGGTTGCATTTATTTTAAATAAATTGTGACTGTCAGTTTGAACAGGAATAAAGCTTCAATAATGCTCAATCACCGCCTAAATTCAACGCTCTTCAAAGTAACACGTACATGTATTGTTTCAGACTTCATCCAACCCAAGCACACCAAAGCACGTGTTGTCGTTGCGAAATGAAGTTTGTATCGTCTGTTTTCAACGTGACAGTGCAGACAGTTTAATCCAAAAGTTATCAGAAGCGATGTTACGCCATCTGGATGGCGCCAAGGTCACGACGAAGCCATTTTACGCCATCTTTTCTATGGAAGATCTCCGAAACATGCCGCATGTTAAACTTTACGTCATAATGGTGGATTTAGAATCGCGAGGTCTTTACATTAATGGGTGTGAGAAAGACCTTGTGCAAGCATCGGTTAAATACACTAAATCTATTGGAGGTATTTGTTAGATCTAGCTAGATGACATAGAAAACGCACACACCTACAGTATATCATTATTATTACACGAAAACGAAATACGAATGATTGCGTCAATACTTATTACATCTTTATTACATAAACTGAACAACTAAAATATTCCAAACATATTTTTTGTGTAAAACTATGTATAGTTATATAGTTATTGTTTTTCATGTAAAACACACTTATCCAAAGTGTGCGTTTTCTATGCCCTCTAGTATACATATTGTTTACTGCATACAACCGTTTTCTTTCAGTTGTACTTATATCCCCAATCAGTATGGATATATAGTCATAAACATGATAAGGCACTTAGCTGAAGATTGTCATAGAAAATCAATATATACCAAAAATGCAATAAAAAGTGGAGTTGGTATTAACATGTCTAAATAGTATATAGACCAGCGGTCACTTCTCACGACGCCATCATATATGGGTGCCAGTTTTGCTATTTAGTCATTATTATTGGATATTGGAGCGAATTATAAAACATACATGATACTTATATACATGATACTTATATACATGATACTTATATACAGGATACTTATATACATGATACTTCCATACAGGATACTTCCATACAGGATACTTATATACAGGATACTTATAGATATTAATAGGATACAGATTATACAGGATATTGTATACAGGATACTTATATACAGGAATTTAAGAAATATTTAGTATTGGATACTTTATACGAATACTTATATACATGATACTTCCATAAGGTATATATACATGATACTTATATACATGATACTTATATACAGGATACTTATATACAGGATACTTATATACAGGATACTTCCATACAGGATACTTATATACAGGATACTTATATACAGGATACTTATATACAGGATACTTCCATACAGGATACTTCCATACAGGATACTTATATACAGGATACTTATATACAGGATACTTAATACAGGATACTTATATACAGGATACTTATATACAGGATACTTCCATACAGGATACTTCCATACAGGATACTTATATACAGGATACTTTATACAGGATACTTTGGTTTATATACAGGATACTTATATACAGGATACTTATATACAGGATACTTTTCGGTCTTTATACAGGATACTTCCATACAGGATACTTCCATACAGGATACTTTATACAGGTTTTACAGGATACTTATATACAGGATTTTGGTTTTTGGTTTTTGGATACTTATATACATGATACTTCCATACAGGATACTTCCATACAGGATACTTATATACAGGATACTTATATACAGGATACTTATATACAGGATACTTATATACAGGATACTTATTGGTTTTGGTGGTTTTTGGTTTTTGGTACTTATATACAGGATACTTATATACAGGATACTTCCATACAGGATACTTATATACAGGATACTTATATACAGGATACTTATATACAGGATACTTATATACAGGATACTTTTGGTTTATATACATTATACTTATATACAGGATACTTTCAGGTTTTATACAGGATACTTCCATACAGGATACTTATATACAGGATACTTATATACATGATACTTATATACATGATACTTCCATACATGATACTTATATACAGGATACTTATATACATGATACTTCCATACAGGATACTTACATACAGGATACTTATATACAGGATACTTCCATACAGGATAATTATATACATGATACTTATATACAGGATACTTATATACAGGGTACTTATATACAGGATACTTCCATACATGATACTTATATACAGGATACTTATATACAGGATACTTATATACAGGATACTTCCATACAGGATACTTATATACAGGATACTTATATACAGGATACTTATATACATGATACTTCCATACAGGATACTTATATACAGGATACTTATATACAGAATACTTCCATACAGGATACTTATATACAGGATACTTATATACAGGATACTTATATACAGAATACTTCCATACATGATACTTATATACAGAATACTTCCATACAGGATACTTATATACAGAATACTTCCATACAGGATACTTATATACAGAATACTTCCATACAGGATACTTATATACAGAATACTTCCATACAGGATACTTATATACAGGATACTTCCATACAGGATACTTATATACAGGATACTTATATACAGGATACTTCCATACATGATACTTATATACAGAATACTTCCATACAGGATACTTATATACAGAATACTTCCATACAGGATACTTATATACAGAATACTTCCATACAGGATACTTCCATACAGGATACTTATATACAGAATACTTCCATACAGGATACTTATATACAGGATACTTATATACAGGATACTTATATACAGGATACTTATATACATGATACTTATATACAGGATACTTATATACAGGATACTTCCATACAGGATACTTATATACAGGATACTTTTATACACATGATACTTATATACAGGATACTTATATACAGGATACTTCCATACAGGATACTTCCATACAGGATACTTATATACAGGATACTTATATACCGGATACTTATATACAGGATACTTATATACAGGATACTTATATACAGGATACTTATATACCGGATACTTATATACAGGATACTTATATACCGGATACTTATATACAGGATACTTATATACAGGATACTTATATACAGGATACTTATATACAGGATACTTATATACCGGATACTTATATACAGGATACTTCCATACAGGATATTTCCATACAGGATACTTCCATACATGATACTTATATACAGGATACTTATATACAGAATACTTATATACAGGATACGTATATACAGGATACTTATATACATGATACTTCCATACAGGATACTTATATACAGGATACTTATATACCGGATACTTATATACAGGACAGAATACTTATATACAGAATACTTATATACAGGATACTTATATACAGGATACTTATATACAGGATACTTCCATACAGGATACTTCCATACATGATACTTATATACAGGATACTTATATACAGGATACTTATATACAGGATACTTCCATACAGGATATTATTATACAGGATACTTCCATACAGGATACTTCCATACATGATACTTATATACAGGATACTTATATACAGGATACTTCCATACAGGATATTATTATACAGGATACTTCCATACAGGATACTTCCATACAGAATACTTATATACAGGATACGTATATACAGGATACATAATAATTCTAATACATGCATTCTTTGCAGCCCAAACAGTCGCTGTGATCACGAAGGACGAAGGCTCCAAAAACTTGCCTGCACAGCATCTACAATGCCACCGGAGAATGATAAAAACAAACGACATCTCAGGATTTGGGGCATGTGGAAAATGTTAGCAGGTGGCAGGAAATGAAGTCACATCAGCTTGTCATCTTAGGAGAAAAGGTGTTTTAAAAACGGTGCTCACTGCGAAACTCATAATGAGATGATGGGACCCATTT
>JABXNX010000814.1:0-14449 GCA_014843695.1 Archivesica marissinica
TGACCTTAAATACATTACCAATTACATATTATAATCCTCAAATCATTTACTTCTTGTAGATAAAACTCACGGTTAACTCAAGAATATGCATCCAGTCAACGGTATTTATAAACAAACACACGTGACCAAAACAACCATCGTAAACGAAACAATTTCCCAGACCTATAGTCTGTTTCCATTCAGTCATAATGCATTCAAACCAACAAGTAAACGAACAACCCAACAACCCACCAAACACAAACCAACAAAAACAAAACCCAACCAACCCACCAAACACAAACCAACAAAAACAAAACCCAACAACCCACCAAACACAAACCAACAAGTAAACGAAACAATTTCCCAGACCTATAGTCTGTTTCCATTCAATCATAATGCATTCAAACCAACAAGTAAACGACACAAATAATAGAATTTCCCACTCTTTTCCCTTTTCCAAACTTTACTCTATTCTCTACTGTACCCTTTATTATTATGTCATGTAAATGATCTGAGTTAATAAAGAATAATTTAATTGAATTGTACTTAAAATTATAACTCATAATTTGATATCATGCATCTTAAGGTTCATGAAAATGTTTAATAATACTTTTATTGGCATTTAAATGACTAGTATATATACGATGACTTTTGTATTGTTTACAGTTGTATTTGTTATTTATGTTTTGTGCATCATTGGGGTATATATGTACATATAAACAAAATGCATGTGAATAAAAGAAGCACTGCTTAACCAATTGTTTTTAAAAAAAGAAGCCTATACTTCTTCTTGTATGTGTGTGTGTTTTACGTTTATTTATCGTCGGTTGCCCATATGAGCGATGCCTCCTGACGAGATTAGTCATTTTAGATTTTTGGAAATAGTGCAATTATACATACATAGACCCATTCCAGAATCTCCTCTGGTTCGCTTACGTGCACGGTGTACAGCACCGACACGATACCTCAGTTTAAAGTCCCATATGTTAATTGTAATAGTGTCAGATGAGGGTATCGAACCTGCGATCCCTGGATTACCAGTCAAACATGTTAACCACTGGAATCCGTCTGTTATGAAGCTATAGGTACTTAATATATTGCTTTATAACCAGGTCGGATAATAGGATGCAGGTTGATTAATATATGGCTGTTTTCTTCAACAAACATTGGTAGTTTTAGAAACAACTTATCACAAGTTTAGAACTTATACCCGGGGATATATATTGCATATCAATGAAGCAACCGCAAATGTATCGACTGATTATTAGGAGATGAAATAATTATCAACCATTTTATTACCTACCGGTAAATACACCGCGTTGATATAATTTGTACATCCATTCACATAGTTTGAAAGAAACGGACGACATTCATTTGCTGTAAATAATTTAAATACACATATACCAACATATCAATAAAACACAGTAATTTACTTGTAACGTTTTGCTTGCTTCTAAATACACGATCTAAGCCTTTTCATGTCCACCCATGTTAATGAGCTATGCAATATATGCTATATATATTCATATTGGCGTAGATGACCTTTTCTAATTTGAAGGCTCGACTAATAAATTGGTTACCGATGGTACGGTAATGCTGGACGGATCTATGGGCATGGTCCACCAGGAACATTTTGACTCCTAGAACGTCGACGGTGTACTCTGGCGCAGTTTAATATACGATTTAAAACGTTCAATTGTTGATGTACGAATGATATAAAATTGAGTCTAACATTGCTATACATAGAGATGAAATGTCACAGTGACTACAATCATATATGATGGCGTCGTGAGATGATATGGCCGCTGGATTTGATTCTATACCGTACAGGCACGCCAATACCTACTCCACGTTTTATTGCATTTTTGGACTACATTGTATTTGAATTTTCACTTTCTGTGACATCAGCAGGCCCGGGCATTCAGCCTTATAGATGATACACCCCTGATTATAGACCACGAGGAGTTGGTCAAACTATTGAAATTACAAATCGTTGACATTTCCTCACGATCATAACGCTGCTTACAGCTATTAATTTAAAATATAAATAATGTAATATTGCTAACAACCTGAATTAGTTGTAATGCCAACATTGAATCGAATGTTGTTTATAACCGTTATTACTCTATTTTAGTAGTGTCAGAGTAAGTTGTCTGCAATCCATCAACGTGAGGTTAATAATTACGGTCGTACTAAGGAGCACGTATTTTAGGGGGCATCTCAAATTATTGAATTAAGGTCAAGCAAGAAACATAAAATACATTTGTTTCATGTCCCCAAATGTAGGGAATATAGTAATAACGCCATCTGTGTCTCCATTAATATGCGCCCGCTCGGACACGTGTTCGCTCAACATCTCGTAAACAGCTCGAACGGGTTTGAAACAACCGCCACGATGACGTGTGGCACACAAATGCCAGGTCCACAAACTCAAAGGCTAATATAGTTGGCGGTTAAATGTAAAGAAAATAGTACTCTGCTGGATACAATATTATTATTTGGTGAGTTATGAAATCTAGATCAGATGTAAGAGCGAAATGTGAATATATGACTGGACACATTCCGAGGATTACAATAATGTTAATTACTGTATATGGTCGCCAGATATGACAGGTGGGTTTTCTCCGGATATTCCGATTTCCTCCTACACGAATGACCACACGTATTCGCTTTCATCTGCGCCAACGAGAGTGATTAATATAATTTGTTAGAACTTGCTTCGCAATCGTTGTAAAATAAATTAGGTTTAAACTGTATATTTACATGCGAGAATGTTGTCGTATCTGTTTTTGTTTCTATTATCTGTATGCTTGGCATCGGTGTATCTATCGTCAGCGGGATCGCTTCCGTTGTCTGTGGCGTCTCCCAATGTCTATTACAAAGTACATGCAATTCTATATATTTAAATCTATAACCGTCTCCGTCGCCTAGTGGTTACGGAGTCCGCCTACGGAGCGGGAGGTCATAGGATCGAATCTTGCCAGGGGTTTGTTCTGATATGGCCGGTTGGTGAGCCGCCAGCTAGTTAAATAATGGCTGCCGATTGTCTACCAGCCTGGCGTCTGACATACACGCATAGGATTCGGGAAGTACTGATGTTCATAAAAAGGTGTCTCATAAGTCAGAAATGACTGGCACTTTAAATAATAAACAACAACTTTACTTATAAGCATATTAATAACGTATAATGCATGCGCATACATATATTTGTCGAGGTAGAACGTATGTTCTGGTTTAAAGAAGACCAGTACTTAAATTTGTTGTTCATATTGAACACTATTCACAAAGAGATATGAATTTGATCGAACCGCAAACTATGTTCACCAAATGACAACAATTGCGGCGACATTCCACTTTGTATATACCGATCACAGAGTATGTTCTAATGTCTTGGATATAACTTGTCTACTTCATACCTGGTACTGTGACATTAGTTTCGTTGTCCCGGACTTTCTGTCAATGTGCTTTAGATCACTATATGTCTGCTGGAATTCGTCCGTGTGTACGGGTTGAGACTGTAGGACAAGCGCTTCGACGACGATGTTGTGTAAATACTGGTATTGCTCCTGTGTCAGGGTATAATATGAATACGGTTATTACAATATTATGTATAATATATCGGTTCTAGGGTTTTGGAATGATTGTCAACGAATGATGATAATAAGTACATTCTACATCCGCTATGTCAAAGTCGGTTATGTCGAATTATCCAGTTATCTCGAAGTCGGATCAAAGTCACGTTTCAGACACTATCATTTTACATATAACTAGCTCTGCTTATATCGAATTTCGTTAAGTCAATATTCGGTTATGTCGAAGTATTTTGTTCGGTCCGACGGAATTCGACATAACGGATGTAGACTGTGTATATGTATACATAATTCGTAATTATAAAACCTATTTCTGGTGATATAAGACATGCATGAGGCGAACATTTGAACGGTTATAATACAAACAAGTAATTTGAATTGTTATACCTCTCATGCAAAATGTGCCATACCCGAGCGGCGACATTTTGCAATGTCTCACGGCAATGTATCACCTCTGAATAGCCTCATTCGGAATAACATCACGCTACTCGAACTTTACCATTTAATTGGAAATGTGATTTTACTTGGAGCCGCCATCTTGTGTACATGTAGTCTCGAAGCATGTTTTGTTGAAAAATTATAAAATAGAAAAATGCAAATAGACTATCGGTACTTAGTGTATCGGTATAACAAAATACATACATTTCATCTTGGTGAGTGTGACAGTGGATATTGTCAACCCTAGGAAAAGAATGTTGACCGAGGTGATGCCGAGTCACCAACGTAAACCAGTGAGACACAATTGTTCCGCTACAAATTTGAACCAGTGGATTAACTCAATTGTTTTAATTTATAAATTTCTATATGTGATTGAAAGCAACGGAACAACACTCATTATTAACACAGCTTTGATGTATAGTTTATTGTCGTACACTTGTATGAGTTACATGCTAACCTCGCACGTGTATTAACGCGCGCTTTACGTTATTTATCGTCGCTACCGGTTGTTCATATGAGCGACGCATCCTGACGAGATTAGTAATTTTAGATTTTGGAGGATAGTGCAATGATATAGATTCCAGAGTCCCATTCCAGAGTCTCCTCTGGTTCTTTTACGTGCAGTGTAAAGCACCGACACGAGACCTCGGTTTAACGTCCCATCTGAACTACTGTTAATGTTATTAGTCCAACGTATTGTTTATTAACCACTGCAAAACAGATCCGTATGTGCCGGATTAAGCTATTCTAGTATAAGTGTGATATATCCTTTTTTTCTCTTTTTATATACTTTATTTATTTTACAACGATTGCGAAGCAAGTTTTAACAACTTATATTAATCACTCTCGTTGGCTCGGATGAAAGCGTATTTGTGGTCATTCATGTGGGAGGAAACCGGAGTATCCGGAGAAAACCCACCTGTCCGATCTGGCGACCATCGTACCATCACACATACTTCCCTGTCCGAGGATCAAACCCGTGTCGCATTGGTGAGAAGCGAGCGCGCTAACCACTGCGCTAATCGGACAGACATATATCCTTTTGCATCGATATAAACTATCTCACCTTCACATAACATCCATATATACAATTTTGAATATATAATGCATATAATGGAGATATAATAACTCAGGATTCACTCATGTCGTGTGTGATGATTAAGTAATTCTTTAATTAATTAGAATAATATTTATCCGCTAAACACGCTTACCGGCATCTGCACCATGTTCATCCTCTGGTCTCTTAAATCTTTAACACACTGGTAAACATTCACGAAACCACCGTCTTTGCCTTGGTCGAACAGAATGTCTAAAGCTGTGAATGTACCAGTACGTCCTACACCAGCACTGTAATAATAGTAACACAAAATCGACAGTGCATAGGGAAACATTAGTCAGTTACTGCCCCTGAATACTCATAAAAGAAGATTGGATATCTTAATTGGTTTCCTCTGTTTTTATCCCAACGGTTGTTTCCTTTGCACCACATGCTATCCAGTTTCACCCGTTTTCACATAAAATTATTATAGTTATTAATTTTCACTTTGGTTATTAAATAATTAAATGTCGACATTTAGTCTACATCATAGCCAATGGATAATGTTCCGCACACAGTGGTTGTCAATTAATTACTATCAGGATTTCGATAAAATTACATTTATCCTACCGAAACATCTTGTTAGAAAACAACAGCAAAAACAAAGATTTCAACTAAACGGACCTAAATATAGAGGAATATATCGAACAGTATCTGTAAAGGGAGGCAATTAGTTTAACGGTCATATATCCAAACAGGTTTAGCAAACAGGTCAGGCCATACCATCTGCCAACAATAACAATTGATCCGATCAAAGGTATAGGGTTAGGTTTGGACCAAATACCATATGGTCATGTATACATTACATCATTCAATTGATTCGTGGACTTCATTGGTGTTGCAATTAGTTTCCGTTTCTAGTAGTCGTGAATATTTGGAATTCCAATACCAACACAAATCAATATTACTAGACCGCGTTACGTGTGCACTATAGTGTTATGTATAATGATGATGTCACGCATGTAGCATGAAAAATATACAAGTGCAATCACTTTATTTAGCTTGTGTACATATAATATTTATAATACCGTCTCCTCGACATAGTGGTAACGGCGTCCCCCTACGGAGCGGGAGATCGAATCTTGTCAGGGGTTCGTACTGATATGGCCGGTTGGTGAGCCGCCAGCTAGTTAAATAATAGTTACCGATAGCCTGGTGCCTATCATATTAGCATAGGATTCGGGAAGTACTGTTGTTCATAAAAAGGTGTTTCATAAGTCAGTAATGGCTGGCCCTTTAAATAGGGGTGACACTATAATAAAAAAAATACTTTTATATAAAGTGACAGATAGATCAAATGCATCGAATAGGTTCAGTAGGAGATGTTAGTTTTACATTAAATTGACCTCGTTTCTTCATTTTCATGACAGAATGACCTAATTTGAACAAAATTGAAAGGCTCAAATAAAGTTGGTTAGAGGTCAGTTACAGGATGTTTTAGACAAAGTTTGCCTACTGGAGAAAGATCGTGGAGAATGTTGGTTCTACATTAATTTGAAATATATAATACCGTCTCCATGGCCTAGTGGTAAATGCGTCCCCCTACGGAGCGGGAGGTCGAAGGTTCGAACATCGCCATATGACCGGTTGGTGAGCCGTGTGCTAGTTAAATAATGGTTACCGATAACATGGCGCCTGACATACTAGCATAGTATTCGGGAAGTACTGATGTTCATAAAAAGAGATGTATCCTAAGTAAGTAATGACTGGCACTTTAAATAGGGGAGACAATATAATAAACAAACACATTACTTATACTTTTATAATTATGTTACACGAACACGTTGAAGAATTATTACATGTTACCTTGCACTGCTTTATAAAATAACATAATTTCCAATTACATTTACTTGAGAAATACAGTTACAATGCACGTGTTATGAACGTTTGTTACAAAGTACATACTGTACCGACACCAAAACGAAACTGCTATGTGCTTTAGAGGTAAAATTAAAAATCCTTCTAGAAAAATTAAAATCAATAGACACATTTGGTATCAAAATGTGCGACCTATTGAGTAAATTAGTGCAATGTGTGAAGGATTATTTCCTTCACTCATAGTCAAATCCATAATTCTAAAACTTTTAAAGAAAGAGTAACGCTCAAATATAAAAGTGCACAGTTATTGTTATGGTGTCAGGTTCGATCCCCCGTCTGACCCTAATAAAATTAACAGTCTTTCAGAAGGGACGTTAATCCGAGGTCTCGTGTCGGTGCTTTACACCGTGCACGTAAAAGAACCAGAGGAGATTCTGGAATGGGTCTCTGTCTGTATCATGCACTATCCTCCAACATCTAAAATAACTAATCTCTTCAGGAGGCATCGCTCATATGGGAAACCGGTAGCGACGATAAATAAACGTAAAAACACACATATGGTGTCAGTATATTTACCTGCAATGAATTAGCCACGGATGCGTTTTGTTCTCGTCATTCTGTCTAACTTTGTTCCAGAAATGCAGCAAGCTAGACGTGATCCTAGGCACATCCTTGTCTGGCCATGCCGTATAATGATACTGTGTAACATCCCTCACTGTGTTTGGATGAACCTATAAAGTTAGTAGCAACTTTATATTAACCATGTATTGACTAGATAAGCTGGCATACGTGGCCGAGTAGTTAAATCGTTGATTTTCAATAGGGGCGACGCTATAATAAATATACAATTTACTTTAAAGCGACATTACATCGCAACACGCCAATACATACATTGTTTACGTAGAGATAGTATGTTGCTACTGTATATATTATCACACATGACAGGATGGCCGAGTGGTCAAAGCTGTAGGCCTACAGAAAACTATTTTTAGGTTTCATGGTTCAAATCCCCATGTTTTGGTTTTCGAATGTTATGTATACAAGTGTAAATAATCTGACTGTACGCATGAATGTTGAGCTTATTTACATTATATTACTATGTCAACAAACGTATACGACGCTTGTGTGTTAATAGCAATAATCAGATTCTGCGGCAAATATTTTGAACAAAATTATACCATATGATAGGAAATTACTTTATGTGGAATTTTGCATTTTCACGGATGTAATTTCGCTTTAATGTACAGTAAATACGTGTGTAAGTCGTGATTGTGCAGTGGTAAAGCGTTCGCATCAGGTGCGAAATGCCCGGAGTTCAAACTCATACAGAGCTGTTACGATTGTCCCCTTTAAATTCCACATATCCTCCTCTCCCTAATGGCGATGGATTCAATCAGGAATGAGGTCTCGAGAGTGATTAATACCAGTTGCAATAATTTGTTTCGCAATCGAGCTAAAATAAATTTGTATAAACTATGTCATCTAGTATATAAACTGTAGATGTTCGAACGTCCGTATGTCCGTGATACTTATAATTATTCTGTAAATATAAATTGATTCGTGTATACCTCATGGTGAACTTTAAGATGCCTTATTGTAAACTCGGCAATATACGTCCTCCGACTCCGTGTGCACATGGACTCGTCCATACTGATTGGTTGATTCAGCATCGGGCCAGTATTGCACACACTTCATCTGTAACGATGGGAAAAAGATTAAATAAAGATACTGAGCATACACACCCATTACACGGAGCACGTATCATTCGTATGCACACCATACACACACTACATGCTGTGTGTTTTACGTTTATTTATCGTCGCTACCGGTTACCCATATGAGCGACGCCTCCTGAAGAGATTAGTCATTTTAGATTTTTGGAGGATAGTGCAATGATACAGAAAGAGACCCATTATAGAGTCTCCTCTGGTTCTTTTACGTGCACGATGTAAAACACCGACACGAGACCTTGGTTTAACATCCCATCTGAAAGACTGATAATTTTATTAGGGTCAGACGGGGGATCGAACCTGCGATCCCTGGATTACCAGTCCAGCATGTTAAGCACTGGACTACATATCCTTCTGGGCGAGATAAAAAACACACAGCCAATCTCATTTGCAAATATTATCTATTATCATTTGAACAGAACAGTAACTAGCCTTTATATTTTCCACTAGATTGG
Source organism: Archivesica marissinica (assembly GCA_014843695.1). NCBI lineage: Eukaryota > Metazoa > Mollusca > Bivalvia > Venerida > Vesicomyidae > Archivesica > Archivesica marissinica. The sequence goes on from JABXNX010000814.1 coordinate 9,107, forward strand.
TGGTCATTGCAATGGTGTGGACATCCTTCTCCCAAATCATTCTCCAGAAATCGTTCATGATCAAATCAGTGGGACCTAAACTGTTTAATATAGATATATATATACTTTATTTCAAAATTCAGTAAACCATAGGCCCATGTAAAAATACAACAACTAATTATAAACAGTGATATAATACAATAACGCCATTATCAATTCCACCCTACACACCATCATCAATTCCAACCAACACGCCATTATCAATTCCAACCAACACGCCATTATCAATTCCAACCTACACGCCATTATCAATTCCAACCTACACGCCATTATCAATTCCAACCTACACGCCATTATCAATTCCAACCAACACGCCATTATCAATTCCAACCTACACGCCATTATCAATTCCAACCAACACGCCATTATCAATTCCAACCAACACGCCATTATCAATTCCAACCTACACGCCATTATCAATTCCAACCTACACGCAATTATCAATTCCAACCAACACGCCATTATCAATTCCAACCAACACGCCATTATCAATTCCAACCATCACGCCATTATCAATTCCAACCTACACGCCATTATCAATTCCAACCTACACGCCATTATCAATTCCAACGAGCACGCCATTATCAATTCCAACCTACACGCAAACAACCAATTACACACCATCATCAATTCCAACCTACACACCATCATCAATTCCAACCTACACGCCATTATCAATTCCAACCTACACGCCATTATCAATTCCAACCTACACGCCATCATCAATTCCACCACACACACCATCATCTATTCCAATCTACATGTCATCAACAATTCCAACCTACACACCATCATCAATTCCAACCTACACGCCATTATCAATTCCAACCTACACGCCATTATCAATTCCAACGAGCACGCCATTATCAATTCCAACCTACACGCAATTATCAATTCCAGATTACACACCATCATCAATTCCAACCTACACACCATCATCAATTCCAACCTACACGCCATTATCAATTCCAACCTACACGCCATTATCAATTCCAACCTACACGCCATCATCAATTCCACCATACACACCATCATCTATTCCAACCTACACGTCATCAACAATTCCAACCTACACACCATCATCAATTCCAACCTACACGCCATTATCAATTCCAACCTACACACCATTATCAATTCCAACGAGCACGCCATTATCAATTCCAACCTACACGCAATTATCAATTCCAGTTTACACACCCTCATCAATTCCAACCTACACGTCATCATTAATTCCAACCTACACGCCATTATCAATTCCAACCTACACGCCATTATCAATTCCAATGAGCACGCCATTATCAATTCCAACTTACACGCAATTATCAATTCCAGATTACACACCATCATCAATTCCAACCTGCACGTCATCATCAATTCCAACCTATACGCCATTATCAATTCCAACCTACACGCAATTATCAATTCCAGATTACACACCATCATCAATTCCAACCTACACGCCATTATCAATTCCAACCTACACACCATTATCAATTCCAACCTACACGCCATTATCAATTCCAACCTACACATCATCATCAATTCCAACCTACAGGCCATCATACATTCCAACCTACACGCCGGCCATCATCAATTCCAACCTACACGCCATCATCAATTCCAACCTACACATCATCATCAATTCCAACCTACACGCCATCATCAATTCCAACCTACACGCCATTATCAATTCCAACCTACACGCCATTATCAATTCCAACCTACACACCATCATCAATTCCAACCTACACGCCATTATCAATTCCAACCTACACGCCATTATCAATTCCAACGAGCACGCCATTATCAATTCCAACCTACACGCAATTATCAATTCCAGATTACACACTATGATCAATTCCAACCTACACACCATCATCAATTCCAACCTACACATCATCATCAATTCCAACATACAGGCCATCATACATTCCAACCTACACGCCGGCCATCATCAATTCCAACCTACACGCCATCATCAATTCCAACCTACACGCCATCATCAATTCCAACCTACACATCATCATCAATTCCACCCTACACGCCATCATCAATTCCAACCTACACATCATCATCAATTCCAACCTACAGGCCATCATACATTCCAACCTACACGCCGGCCATCATCAATTCCAACCTACACGCCATCATCAATTCCAACCTACAGGCCATCATACATTCCAACCTACACGCCCTCATCAATTCCAACCTAAAGGCCATCATACATTCCAACCTACACTCCGGCCATCATCAATTCCAACCTATACACCATTATCAATTCAAACCTACACACCTTCATTAATTCCAACCTACACACCATCATCAATTCCAACCTACACACCATCATCAATTCCAACCTACACACCATCATCAATTCCAACCTACACACCATCATCAATTCCAACCTACCCATCATCAATTCCAACCTACACACCATCATCAATTCCAACCTACACACCATCATCAATTCAACCTACACATCATCATCAATTCAAACCTACACACCATCATCAATTCAAACCGACACACCATCATCAATTCAAACCTACACACCATCATCAATTCCAACCTACACACCATCATCAATTCCAACCTACACACCATCATCAATTCCAACCTACACACCATCATCAATTCCAACCTACACACCATCATCAATTCAAACCTACACACCATCATCAATTCCAACCTACACACCATCATCAATTCCAACCTACACACCATCATCAATTCAAACCTACACACCATCATCAATTCCAACCTACACACCATCATCAATTCCAACCTACACACCATCATCAATTCCAACCTACACACCATCATCAATTCAAACCTACACACCATCATCAATTCAAACCTACACACCATCATCAATTCCAACCTACACACCATCATCAATTCCAACCTACACACCATCATCAATTCCAACCTACACACCATCATCAATTCCAACCTACACACCATCATCAATTCCAACCTACACACCATCATCAATTCCAACCTACACACCATCATCAATTCCAACCTACACACCATCATCAATTCCAACCTACACACCATCATCAATTCCAACCTACACACCATCATCAATTCCAACCTACACACCATCATCAATTCCAACCTACACACCATCATCAATTCAAACCTACACACCATCATCAATTCAAACCTACACACCATCATCAATTCAAACCTACACACCATCATCAATTCAAACCTACACACCATCATCAATTCAAACCTACACACCATCATCAATTCCAACCTACACATCATCATCAATTCCAACCTATACACCATCATCAATTCAAACCTACACACCATCATCAATTCCAACCTACCACCATCATCAATTCCAACCTACACACCATCATCAATTCAAACCTACACACCATCATCAATTCAACCTACACACCATCATCAATTCCAACCTACACACCATCATCAATTCAAACCTACACACCATCATCAATTCCAACCTACACACCATCATCAATTCCAACCTACACACCATCATCAATTCAAACCTACACACCATCATCAATTCAAACCTACACACCATCATCAATTCCAACCTACACACCATCATCAATTCAAACCTACACACCATCATCAATTCAAACCTACACACCATCATCAATTCAAACCTACACACCATCATCAATTCAAACCTACACACCATCATCAATTCAAACCTACACACCATCATCAATTCCAACCTACACACCATCATCAATTCCAACCTACACACCATCATCAATTCAAACCTACACACCATCATCAATTCAAACCTACACACCATCATCAATTCCAACCTACACACCATCATCAATTCAAACCTACACACCATCATCAATTCAAACCTACACACCATCATCAATTCAAACCTATACACCATCATCAATTCAAACCTACACACCATCATCAATTCAAACCTACACACCATCATCAATTCAAACCTATACACCATCATCAATTCAAACCTATACACCATCATCAATTCAAACCTATACACCATCATCAATTCAAACCTATACACCATCATCAATTCAAACCTATACACCATCATCAATTCAAACCTACACACCATCATCAATTCAAACCTACACATCATCATCAATTCAAACCTACACACCATCATCAATTCCAACCTATACACCATCATCAATTCAAACCTACACACCATCATCAATTCAAACCTACACACCATCATCAATTCCAACCTACACACCATCATCAATTCAAACCTACACACCATCATCAATTCCAACCTACACACCATCATCAATTCAAACCTACACACCATCATCAATTCAAACCACACCATCATCAATTCCCCTACACACCATCATCAATTCAAACCTACACACCATCATCAATTCAAACCTACACACCATCATCAATTCAAACCTACACACCATCATCAATTCAAACCTACACACCATCATCAATTCAAACCTACACACCATCATCAATTCCAACCTACACACCATCATCAATTCAAACCTACACACCATCATCAATTCAAACCTACACACCATCATCAATTCAAACCTACACACCATCATCAATTCAAACCTACACACCATCATCAATTCAAACCTATACACCATCATCAATTCAAACCTATACACCATCATCAATTCAAACCTACACACCATCATCAATTCAAACCTACACACCATCATCAATTCAAACCTATACACCATCATCAATTCAAACCTACACACCATCATCAATTCAAACATACACACCATCATCAATTCAAACCTATACACCATCATCAATTCAAACCTACACACCATCATCAATTCAAACCTACACACCATCATCAATTCAAACCTACACACCATCATCAATTCAAACCTACACACCATCATCAATTCAAACCTACACACCATCATCAATTCAAACCTACCACATCATCATCAATTCCAACCTACACACCATCATCAATTCAAACCTACACACCATCATCAATTCAACCTACACACCATCATCAATTCCAACCTACACACCATCATCAATTCAAACCTACACACCATCATCAATTCAAACCTACACACCATCATCAATTCCAACCTACACACCATCATCAATTCAAACCTACACACCATCATCAATTCAAACCTACACACCATCATCAATTCCAACCTATACACCATCATCAATTCCAACCTACACACCATCATCAATTCAAACCTACACACCATCATCAATTCAAACCTACACACCATCATCAATTCCAACCTACACACCATCATCAATTCAAACCTACACACCATCATCAATTCAAACCTACAC
>JABXNX010000815.1:0-14449 GCA_014843695.1 Archivesica marissinica
TAGTACACTAACATAATAACCTGGATGTCAGCGACATGTTATACCAGTAGTACACTAACATAATAACCTGGATGTCAGTGACAGGTAACCCTGTAGTACACTAACATAATAACCTGGATGTCAGCGACATGTTATACCAGTAGTACACTAACATAATAACCTGGATGTCAGCGACATGTTATACCAGTAGTACACTAACATAATAACCTGGATGTCAGTGACATGTTATACCAGTAGTACACTAACATAATAACCTGGATGTCAGTGACATGTAACCCTGTAGTACACTAACATGATAACCTGGATGTCAGTGACATGTAACCCTGTAGTACACTAACATAATAACCTGGATGTCAGTGACATGTAACCCTGTAGTACACTAACATAATAACCTGGATGTCAGCGACAGGTTATACCAGTAGTACACTAACATAATAACCTGGATGTCAGTGACAGGTTATACCTGTAGTACACTAACATAATAACCTGGATGTCAGCGACATGTTATACCAGTAGTACACTAACATAATAACCTGGATGTCAGCGACAGGTTATACCTGTAGTACACTAACATAATAACCTGGATGTCAGCGACATGTTATACCAGTAGTACACTAACATAATAACCTGGATGTCAGTGACATGTTATACCGTAGTACACTAACATAATAACCTGGATGTCAGCGACATGTTATACCAGTAGTACACTAACATAATAACCTGGATGTCAGCGACATGTAACCTGTAGTACACTAACATAATAACCTGGATGTCAACAGTAACCCAGTAGTACACTAACATAATAACCTGGATGTCAGCGACATGTTATACCAGTAGTACACTAACATAATAACCTGGATGTCAGCGACATGTAACCCTGTAGTACACTAACATAATAACCTGGATGTCAGCGACATGTAACACCAGTAGTACACTAACATAATAACCTGGATGTCAGCGACATGTTATACCAGTAGTACACTAACATAATAACCTGGATGTCAGCGACATGTTATACCAGTAGTACACTAACATAATAACCTGGATGTCAGTGACATGTTATACCAGTAGTACACTAACATAATAACCTGGATGTCAGCGACATGTTATACCAGTAGTACACTAACATAATAACCTGGATGTCAGCGACATGTTATACCAGTAGTACACTAACATAATAACCTGGATGTCAGTGACATGTTATACCAGTAGTACACTAACATAATAACCTGGATGTCAGTGACATGTTATACCAGTAGTACACTAACATAATAACCTGGATGTCAGCGACATGTTATACCAGTAGTACACTAACATAATAACCTGGATGTCAGCGACATGTTATACCAGTAGTACACTAACATAATAACCTGGATGTCAGTGACAGGTAACCCTGTAGTACACTAACATAATAACCTGGATGTCAGCGACATGTTATACCAGTAGTACACTAACATAATAACCTGGATGTCAGCGACATGTAACCCTGTAGTACACTAACATAATAACCTGGATGTCAGCGACATGTTATACCAGTAGTACACTAACATAATAACCTGGATGTCAGCGACATGTTATACCAGTAGTACACTAACATAATAACCTGGATGTCAGCGACAGGTTATACCAGTAGTACACTAACATAATAACCTGGATGTCAGTGACATGTAACCCTGTAGTACACTAACATAATAACCTGGATGTCAGCGACATGTTATACCAGTAGTACACTAACATAATAACCTGGATGTCAGTGACAGGTTATACCTGTAGTACACTAACATAATAACCTGGATGTCAGCGACATGTTATACCAGTAGTACACTAACATAATAACCTGGATGTCAGCGACATGTTATACCAGTAGTACACTAACATAATAACCTGGATGTCAGTGACATGTAACCCTGTAGTACACTAACATAATAACCTGGATGTCAGTGACATGTTATACCAGTAGTACACTAACATAATAACCTGGATGTCAGCGACATGTAACCCTGTAGTACACTAACATAATAACCTGGATGTCAGCGACATGTAACCCTGTAGTACACTAACATAATAACCTGGATGTCAGCGACATGTTATACCAGTAGTACACTAACATAATAACCTGGATGTCAGCGACATGTTATACCAGTAGTACACTAACATAATAACCTGGATGTCAGTGTCATGTTATACCAATAGTACACTAACATAATAACCTGGATGTCATGTAACCCTGTAGTACACTAACATAATAACCTGGATGTCAGTGACATGTTATACCAGTAGTACACTAACATAATAACCTGGATGTCAGTGTCATGTTATACCAGTAGTACACTAACATAATAACCTGGATGTCAGCGACATGTTATACCAGTAGTACACTAACATAATAACCTGGATGTCAGCGACATGTAACCCTGTAGTACACTAACATAATAACCTGGATGTCAGTGACATGTTATACCAGTAGTACACTAACATAATAACCTGGATGTCAGCGACATGTAACCCTGTAAATAATAACCTGGATGTCAGCGACATGCTATACCAGTATTACACTAACATAATAACCGACGGATCTGTAGTCCAGTGGTAAGACGCTGGACTGATAATCCGGGGATCGCAGGTTCGATCGCCCGTCTGACCCTAATAAAATTAACAGTCTTTCAGATGGGACGTTATACCGAGGTCTCGTGTCAGTGCTTTACATCGTACACGTAAAAGAACCAGCGGAGACTCTGGAATGGGTCTCTGTCTGTATCATTGCACTATCCTCCAACATCTAAAATGACTAATCTATTCAGGAGGCGTCGCTCATATGGGCAACGGGTAGCGACGATAAATAAACGTAAAACACACATAATAACCTGGATGTCAATGCCATGTAACCCTGTATTTAATAATCTGGATTTCAGCGACATGTAACCCTGTATATAATGCTGCAAAATGGTCCTGTGTACATTACATACATACTCTTCAAAATGGCATCCCGGCTTATGAGTGCTAAACAAAACAAAATAAATGTGCTAGTGTATAAGCATGACATTTATAAGTGTATAAGCATGACATTTATAAGTAAGTGTATAAGCATGACATTTATAAGTGTATAAGCATGACATTTATAAGTGTATAAGCATGACATTTATAAGTGTATAAGCATGACATTTATAAGTGTATAAGCATGACATTTATAAGTGTATAAGCATGACATTTATAAGTGTATAAGCATGACATTTATAAGTGTATAAGCATGACATTTATAAGTGTATAAGCATGACATTTATAAGTGTATAAGCATGACATTTATAAGTGTATAAGCATGACATTTATAAGTGTATAAGCATGACATTTATAAGTGTATAAGCATGACATTTATAAGTGTATAAGCATGACATTTATAAGTGTATAAGCATGACATTTATAAGTGTATAAGCATGACATTTATAAGTTTACAATGTGCTGGTGTATAAGCATGACATTTATAAGTGTATAAGCATGACATTTATAAGTGTATAAGCATGACATTTATAAGTGTATAAGCATGACATTTATAAGTGTATAAGCATGACATTTATAAGTGTATAAGCATGACATTTATAAGTTTACAATGTGCTGGTGTATGAGCATGACATTTATAAGTGTTTAAGCATGACATTTATAAGTGTATAAGCATGACATTTATAAGTGTTTAAGCATGACATTTATAAGTGTATAAGCATGACATTTATAAGTGTATAAGCATGACATTTATAAGTTTACAATGTGCTGGTGTATGAGCATGACATTTATAAGTGTTTAAGCATGACATTTATAAGTGTATAAGCATGACATTTATAAGTGTATAAGCATGACATTTATAAGTTTACAATGTGCTGGTGTATGAGCATGACATTTATAACTATACAATGTGCTTGTTTATAAGCATGACATTTATAAGTTTACAATGTGCTGGTGTATGAGCATGACATTTATAAGTTTACAATGTGCTGGTGTATGAGCATGACATTTATAAGTTTACAATGTGCTGGTGTATGAGCATGACATTTATAAGTTTACAATGTGCTGGTGTATGAGCATGACATTTATAAGTGTGTAAGTATGACATTTATCAAATTTAACATTATGTAAATAAATCGCAGCAATAAAAAATTAAAAAATGGTATCCATGATTACATTTTAGATAAGAAAGCACTCTAATTCATTACCGAATATACACGAATGCTCCCGTAGACTCATTTACATTGCAAACATATAATGTCCTGTTTCTGTGTTATATCGACGAGATGGCGGGTTTTAAATATTACGATTAGATGGTAAATTCAGCATTATTGAACTAAGGACGACTTAAATATTGAGTAAATATGTCAAATCAGACGCACGTTGTACTTTTTAAAACTATCGTTCCGTTGACCTGTAAACAATGGCGGCCAATTATAAAGTTTTATCAACATTGCAGTGCCTCGCTTTCGATTCAAGTACGTCATTAATTAAGTCACGTGCTAATAGACCTATTAATAGGATTAATGCGAGTCAATAATTACACGGATAATCCCCCAAGTTTCTCCAGTCGTTGATATGATCAGAAGCTCAATACGGCCCAATTAATAGTATCGGTGTTAAACTATATTTATTTGACTGACCAGGCTACATATATCGACGCCTGTTCCCAGGCTAATGTCAGATCTATATATCTATACAGGCTATGGCCAAACATGCAATGTATACCTGTTCTTATGTCCATTTTATCAACTTGTCGTCTTAAATGCCAAAACCCACAGATTTCAGGACTAAAGTAGGTGGGGTCATCTTACAGGTGAGATTGCCTTATAGGCGAGTATGGACGGTAGTTATTTTGTTGCACAAAGAATGAGATCGAGATTTTTCAACACCCCCAGAAATCAACTAACATAAATATTTTAACTTCATGATAGCCTTAAGGTACCAACTCTCGACTGGTACCAACTCTCGACTGGTACCAACTCTTGACTGGTATGAACTCTCGACTGGTACCAACTCTTGACTGGTACCAGCTCTTGTCTGACTTATATTTGCCCTTATTTGCTGGTTATAAAGTGTGGAAATTAGGTTCAAGTTTATGGCCTCTCTTTGAATTGCGGAGTTGCAGACTAATATTTTTAAAAGTACACTGTTTCAGTTGCAGAAAGGAGATTGAAACTAGATTATGGGAACCATCATCACATACATGGGAACCATCATCACATACCTGGGAACCATCATCACATACATGGGAACCATCATCACATACCTGGGAACCATCATCACATACATGGGAACCATCATCACATACATGGGAACCATCATCACATACATTGGAACCATCATCACATACATGGGAACCATCATTACATACATTGCTATGAAAATATTTATTTCACAAAACAATATCTAATCGTACCATTTGTCTGATTTATATTTGTGAAATGTCATCCTGGCCCCCAGTAGGCTATAGCTGTGCTTCACCTACATACCTGCCAACCCTCGCGATCCAGTCGGGAATCTCTCCATTCTCACTCCAAGGCCTGATCCTCCCTCTCAGGAGCCTCATTCTCACCCCAAGGCCCAATCCTCCCTCTCGGGAGCCTCATTCTCACACCAAGGCCCGATCCTCCCTCTCAGGAGCCTCATTCTCATCCCAAGGCCCAATCCCCCTCTCGGGAGCCTCATTCTCTCCATTCTCACCCCAAGACACGATCCTCCCTCTCGGGAGCCTCATTCTTACCCCAAGACACGATCCTCCCTCTTGGGAGCCTCATTCTCACCCCAAGACACGATCCTCCCTCTCGGGAGCCTCATTCTCCAGATTTAATAAAACATCAATTTTAAATTCTTCCAACCAATTAATAACCCGTGAAGTGCAAGTAAACATGAATTTGTATATTTTTGCAAATGCCATAATTATGTGATAATGAGGTAAGCTGCCACACTAAGGAGTATTGCTGACTGAGCAGTCGCTGTAACCTGGGTTCCAGTCTGTAGATTTTTAACTTCTGGCCAAATGACACGTCGATATGATCAGAAGCTTAATACGGCCTAATTAATCGGTGTTAAAATATATTTATTTGACTGACCGGACAAAATATATCGACGCCTGTTCCCAGGCTACAGTCGGTACATTAATCTTCTAATCACAAAATGATGTTGACCTAATTCTTAGTTTAAACATTATTTATTATAGAGTTTTAGCTGATACACCCTACCCTCGCTGCCGGCGAACCAAGCGCACCGCATGCTAAGATGCTTAGTTAACACTCGTATATTATAAACTAAGGTGATTAAGTTGTGTGCGTTAATAATACAATTTGAATGTTGAGCCTGGCCATAGATTAGGCTACAAGCATCAATATGTATAGGGTCAGTATAGGAGTCACTCTATATTGTCTCAAATCTCATATTCATTGATGTTTGATGTATTATACTATTTAAATGCTCAGCCCGGCCATAGATTAGGCTACAAGCATCAATATGTATAGGGTCAGTATAGGAGTCACTCTATATTGTCTCAAATTTCATATTCATTGATGTGTGAATATGTTTGATGTATTATACGATTTAAATGCTCAGCCCGGCCATATATTAGGCTACAAGCACCAACATGTATAGGGTCAGTACAGGGGTCGCGCTGTACTAACACCATCTATATTCATTAGCGTATCAATTAGATGGGTATTTGTTATTTGATAACTCCACCATAACTTAGGCTACATAATATATACGCAACCATCCACACGATTTCACCTCATTCTCTCCTTTGCTACCCCCCCCACCCACTGTCCTTCAAAAAACGTAATGAAATCTTCTTTCCACCATACATATTATACATTGTATTGGTATTTAATGTATCTGCGATTTAGCATGGAAATACTATATAAAAGACATTAATTTATGTTAGTACATTGTATTGTTAACATAATTATATTGATTTTGAAATTTTGTATGTTGATAGAGAAATAAAAAATGGAATTAAAAAAGAAAATTAACTTAGGCTACAAGCATCAAAATACATGTGATGGGTTTAGGTGTCAATCTGTCCTTGTATCGCTTTATCTTTATGTGTTCGTTCGCGACTAGCACACGACTAATTCTCCACTCCGTTTATGTGACATTTTAATCGTACAAACAGTCACAAATCCTCAAAGACGGACATCTGAAACAGTTTAACGTTTGAATATTTTCGGATAAATCCAGCATTTGTAAGGATGATTTTCATTGGTAGAAAAACTAGCTGTTTGTTTTGACTTAGCTAAAACTGTTTACTGATTGGTTAAATTATTATCCGATTTTGAAGCCTAGTTCAGAGCAAATTTGTGACTGCAGGAACCTGTACTCGTGTTAAGCTAATACAATTATAAAGAACAAAAGTTAAAGTTACTGTATTTGTTACCATTTTTAGTTTAAACTTTATGTATTTTACAACGATTGGAAGCAAGTTTTAACAACTTATATTAATCACTCTCATTGGCTCGGATGAAAGCGTATATGTGGTCATTCATGTGGGAGGAAATCGGAGTACCCGGAGAAAACTCACCTATCCAATCTGGCAACCACCGTACCATCTCACATAATTCCCTGTCCGAGGATCGAACCCGGGTTGCATTGGTGAGAAGCGAGCACGCGTGTTACCTTTTTAAAATAATTATATGCTATCTTAGTGTTTGAACAGCTGGACAGAACCGAACGAGGACAGGGTCTGAGCCGGCATATTTCAACTTCCAAATTCTAATGAAACTATTTATTGTGACTGAAAGAGTTACATACTTTATGGTCAGGAAAACATTTTGTCTAACTTATTGTTATCTACACTAAAATATGTCATATCAGTTCAAGAGGCTATTATATAACCATAACATTCTGTAGATAACCACAGCATTCTGTAGATAACCACAGCATATCTACACTACAGGTAACCACAACATTCTGTAGATAACCACAGCATTCTGTAGATAACCACAACATTCTGTAGATAACCACAGCATTCTGTAGATAACCACAACATTCTGTAGATAACCACAGCATTCTGTAGATAACCACAGCATTCTGCAGATAACCACAACATTCTGTAGATAACCACAGCATTCTGTAGATAACCACAGCATTCTGTACGTATATAATGTTGTGGTTCTATAATTGTACTGCACCCAGGATACAATGTGCTCCACTTCACTGTACACAGGATACAATGTGCTCCACTTCACTGAACCCAGGATACAATGTGCTCCACTTCACTGTACCCAGGATACAATGTGCTCCACTTCACTGTACCCAGGATACAATGTGCTCCACTTCACTGTACCCAGGATACAATGTGCTCCACTTCACTGCACCCAGGATACAATGTGCTCCACTTCACTGCACCCAGGATACAATGTGCTCCACTTCACTGAACCCAGGATACAATGTGCTCCACTTCACTGAACCCAGGATACAATGTGCTGCACCCAGGATACAATGTGCTCCACTCACTGCACCCAGGATACAATGTGCTCCACTTCACTGCACCCAGGATACAATGTGCTCCACTTCACTGAACCCAGGATACAATGTGCTCCACTGAACCCAGGATACAATGTGCTCCACTTCACTGAACCCATGATACAATGTGCCCCACTTCACTGTACCCAGGATACAATGTGCTCCACTTCACTGAACCCAGGATACAATGTGCTCCACTTCACTGTACACAGGATACAATGTGCTCCACTTCACTGCACCCAGGATACAATGTGCTCCACTTCACTGTACCCAGGATACAATGTGCTCTACTTCACTGTACCCAGGATACAATGTGCTCCACTTCACTGTACCCAGGATACAATGTGCTCCACTTCACTGTACCCAGGATACAATGTGCTCCACTTCACTATACCCATGATACAATGTGCTCCACTTCACTGAACCCAGGATACAATGTGAGCCCAGGATACAATGTGCTCCACTTCACTATACCCATGATACAATGTGCTCCACTTCACTGTACCCCGGATACAATGTGCTCCACTTCACTGCACCCAGGATACAATGTGCTCCACTTCACTGAACCCAGGATACAATGTGAGCCCAGGATACAATGTGCTCCACTTCACTGTACCCAGGATATAATGTGAACCCAGGATACAATGTGCTCCACTGAACCCAGGATACAATGTGCTCCACTGAACCCAGGATACAATGTGCTCCACTGAACCCAGGATACAATGTTCTCCACTGAACCCAGGATACAATGTCCTCCACTTCCCTGTACCCAGGATACAATGTACTCCACTTCACTGAACCCAGGATACAATGTGCTCCACTTCACTGTACCCAGGATACAATGTGCTCCACTTCACTGAACCCAGGATACAATGTGCTCCACTGAACTCAGGATACAATGTGCTCCACTTCACTGCACCCAGGATACAATGTGCTCCACTTCACTGTACCCAGGATACAATGTGCCCCACTTCACTGTACCCAGGATACAATGTGCTCCACTTCACTGTACCCAGGATACAATGTGCTCCACCTCACTGTACCCAGGATACAATGTGAACCCAGGATACAATGTGTTCCACTTCACTGTACCCAGGATACAATGTGCTCCACTTCACTGTACCCAGGATACAATGTGCTCCACTTCACTGTACCCAGGATACAATGTGCTCCACTTCACTGTACACAGGATACAATGTGCTCCACTTCACTGAACCCAGGATACAATGTGCTCCACTTCACTGCACCCAGGATACAATATGCTCTACTTCATTGAACCCAGGATACAATGTGATCGGTACATTGTGAGAGATATGGTCGGTACATTGCGGGGAAAGGATCGGTACATTGTGAGAGATAGAGTCGGTACATTTTGAGAGATAGGGTCGGTACATTGTGAGAGATAGGGTCGGTACATTGTGAGAGATAGGGTCGGTACATTGTGAGAGATAGGGTCGGTACATTGTGAGAGATAGAGTCGGTACATTTTGAGAGATAGGGTCGGTACATTGTGAGATATAGGGTCGGTACATTGTGAGAGATAGGGTCGGTACATTGTGAGAGATAGGGTCGGTACATTGTGGATGTAGGGTCGGTACATTGTGAGAGATAGGATCGGTACATTGTGAGAGATAGGGTCGGTACATTGTGAGAGATAGGGTCGGTACATTGTGAGAGATAGGGTACATTGTGAGATATATAGTCCATGGGCCAGAGTGAAAATCGGTACCACCTGAGGTGGCAAATTCTAAGTCATACCACAGTGTTGGTATACCTGTGGAGGTAAAATTTTGGGGTGATAACCTTTGCACACGAATAGCTTAACAAAGATGGCCGCCAATTTTCAAAATGGCTGCCCAGTAGCTAATAATCAGTATATATGCCTATACATCCATGCTTACCATGTTTCTTTTGTGTGCCCCATGCTCACCAAAGTTGCCTGAATTACTGATAGGGTGTCACAGTGTATGTATATACAGTCAAACCTCGGAAATCCGGACACGTTTGTTACAGGTCCGGATACCCGGATCATCCGGATTTCCGAATTTAAGCATTTTTTTTTCTGTTGCATGAACAGAGTGTCGGATAATGAATTGCTTGTGTGTCTTATTCACTGGCTGAACAGATCGAGACAGCACTATGTCTCCAGAAGTTAGGTGCAGTATCGGAGCAGAATGTGACCCTGCCAACACATATTCATCGCCATGTCTTCACCACACTTGTTTGGGACAACATTGACATACTTGAGGAAACAGTGACTGGTGGAGGAACATCACATCGTGTAAACGGCATTGCCATTCAGTCTGAGTTTATTGGACCTCAGCTAGAAACTCCAAAGCCAAAATTTGTGAAGAGTAAGAGGAGATCCATTGACATTGAAGATTTGCCTCTTCCTGAGTACAATGCTGGTGAAAAGGCGAATCCTCCAAGAATGGCAACAATAGAACCAGACACCCCAGTTGCCGTAGATACTGCAAAGACAAAGAATCAAGTCTGGATTGTCTCTCGTCTGCATAACCGGGACATTCCTAGCTGGACTAGTTTTAACATTCTGACTCGCGAGAGTGTCACCACTAGCCCAGATACTGTAAGTTACTTGCCCACCATCAATGCCCCTGCCACAGCCATGTCCACTGTGTTTGAAGTGCTGAACCAGTCACTGAAGATCATGCAAGAACTACAGCTGCCTAGCGTGGTATGTGTGTTTGACCAGGCTCTCTACGCAAAAGCAACTGAAATTAAATGGAAACACTCTAATACCTTTCAAGACATAGTTCTCAGGATGGGAGACTTTCACACAGTAATGAACTTCCTATCCACCATATGTAAGCGTTTCCAAGATGCCGGTCTGAGGGAACTATGCGTGGAGTCAGGCATTGTTGCAGAGGGTTCTGTTCAAGCTGTGATGGAGGGACGCCAATATAATCGAGCAGTGAGAGTCCATAAGCTTGTGTATGAGTCACTTCTCCGACTAGCATGGAAGGAGTTCATCCCATGGCTGCAGGCTACCTACCCAGCAGATGTTGTCCACTTGGAAGAAGCGATCAAAAGCATCAACACTGCTGGTGATGACTTGAATCAAGCAACCCTCAATTCAGTTCTGGACAATCAAAGCATCGCAAACATTCTCCAACGCTTCGACATGTTTCTCAGTGGCCTACGAGATGGCACCAATGGAGATCTGGCTGCATTCTGGATGTCCTATGTAGACATGGTGGACATCATGCTGGGTCTGTTGCGGGCATCTAGAGAAGGAGATTGGATGCTGCACTTGAATTCCATCCGTGCCATGATCCCCTGGGCCTTCGCCTACGACAAGATTAATTATGCCCGTTACATGCCTGTCTACTATGCAGAGATGACACAACTAACCATCAGTCAACCAGCAGTTCATGCCCATTTCATAAATGGGGGATTCTCTGTGCAAATTGGATCTCAGAATCCTTTTGGGAAAATTCCTGCAGATCAGACAATAGAAGAAACAGTGAACAAGGACACCCAGACCCCTGGTGGTACAAAGGGTTTCAGTCTCAAACCAGCTGCCATCAGCCGGTACTACTTGACTGCTGAATATCGAAGCACATCAGTGCGTCAGTTGCGAGATATGGTGCATCAGCCTACTTCTAAGTTCAGTCACACAGATCTCCACATGACCAGGATTCACAAGGATCATGCTAATGCCGAGGATCTGGTAGATCTCCTAGAGCAGGAGTGGATAAATCCCATGAGCGGGGATCAGCCTGATCTTGTCAGCATCTCGACTGGTCGACTAGCCCCACCAAATATTGCTAAAAACCTTCAAAAGGCACATGAAGTGGGAGAGAATGCATATCAGGATTTCATAATGAAACGACTTGCAACTGTTCCTCCCATTGCGAAATTTCATGATCGGCTTGCCAAGCAAGGGTTGAAAACTTTCTCAGATCTGACAAAGAAGAAACGGGTTGGGAAAGCCACCAGCAAGGAAATTATTCTTCAAGCAGACAGAAACTTGTTTGGTCACATGATACTTGCTGCTCAGAGCCGTAATCTGGACCCGCGAGAAGTCCTATCACACCCATTAGGCCCTATTCCCTGGGCTTTGGCGACGCCAGATGGATCACTGCGAAAAACCAACAAAGCTGATTTAGGCAAAGGGCTAGTGCACAATGTGAGTGTGGCCGAAGCATTCCCTACACCCTCTGCCTGTATTATCGATGGGATGAGTCTGGTGCAGCGAATGAAGGGACAAAACCAGACATTTGCACAGCTCGCAGAGCATGCAATGTCACTGGTATTACATGAAGGTGTCAACAGCCACATAATTGATGTTGTGTTTGATGTGTA
The DNA here is from genome assembly GCA_014843695.1 of Archivesica marissinica. Taxonomy (NCBI): domain Eukaryota; kingdom Metazoa; phylum Mollusca; class Bivalvia; order Venerida; family Vesicomyidae; genus Archivesica; species Archivesica marissinica. Next base: position 12,814 of record JABXNX010000815.1, read on the forward strand.
CCGAGACGTGTCCATCAAGAATGCTGAGAGATGCAACCGTGGAGCAAACGAGAGCATGCAATTCAAGAACATTGCAGCAGGATACACAATTCATCAATGGAGAAAATTCCTATGCAGTCTATTCAACAAATCAAGCCTCATCAAATTTCTGGTTGAAGAGTGGAAGAAGCCAGAACACAAAGGCAGGTTGGGTGACAAGATTCTTTATGCCACCTGCGAGGATCACTGCTTCAAGATCACCAAGGACAACTGGGAAGCAATTGCCGAGCTCAAATCAACACATGAGGAGGCAGACACACGCGTTCTGTTGCATGCAGCACATGTGGCAAAGGATGGGTACAAAGCAGCTGTCATCACCGCTGAAGATACAGACATACTTGCGCTCGCCCTTGGCTTCAGCCACACCATTCCATGCCAACTATATCAGAAAGTGGGAACACAGAACCGCCGCAAATACATTGACATCAACAAGGTAGCAAGAAACCTAGGTATTGATTTGTGCACAGCCTTGGTTGGTCTACATGCATATACAGGGTGTGATACAGTGAGTGCCTTTGCTGGGAAAGGGAAGCTAGGAGCCCTGAAACTCATGAAGAAGGAGCATGCATACCAACAGTGCTTTGGTGAACTTGGAGAATCATGGGATATTTCACCAGAACTTATCCAGAAGCTTGAGGCCTTCACGTGCCATATGTACGTATCCAAGGGAAGTTCATGTGATGTCAATGAATGTCGATATCAACTCTTCTATGCCAAGAGGGGTGAAGTTAACTCTGCACACCTTCCCCCATGCATGGACTGCTTACATCTGCATGCACAACGTGCAAACTATCAAGCTGGTATCTGGCGACGCTCCCTTCAGTGTGAACCTGATGTTCCCAGCCCCAAAGATTGTGGATGGATGATTGATGATGAAGGGCACCTAGACATCCAGTGGATGACTGGATTACCAGCTCCTGCAGCAGTCTTGGAACTCATGAAGTGCAACTGTAGCCGTTCATGTGATGCCAGAAGCTGCCCATGCATTGCCAATAACCTCAAATGTACTCCAATGTGTCGCTTGCCAACATGCTCCAACCAGATGGCAGATGAGGAGGATGACATCATCCAGCCTGATTTAGAGGATGAAGAAGATGCTGAAGATAATGCTGAAGATAACTATATTCTGTGAATGAAACAACATGTTACAAAGCTTTGCATGACTGTCAGCTCTTAAAGAGTAAATATTTTGGAGTGTGAATATTGCTTTATCATCCTACATAACAGCTAGATCTGAGATGCAATGTTTTATCAAGGTGACATAGTATTAATTGCTAGATAACTCTGAGTCATCAGACTCATCACCCTAAATATTAGTTTAACTAGTGTCTACAGTTCATGTTGTTATTTTTATATGTCAATTGCCTTGCTAACATTGCAATATTAATACATTACCAGTATGTTAAACATCAGCAGTGTATTGTTTATTTGTGTCAAAATACCATATTTCTGATCAGGGGGTCCCTTCAGAAAGTGCATTTTTAGTGACCTTAAGCTACTCATCTGCAAAGGTTATCACATATGAACAACATATATAGACATGTACCTCTTCAAAAAAAAATACTAGACTTTGTCACCTCAGGTGGTACCGATGGGT
>JABXNX010000153.1:0-43133 GCA_014843695.1 Archivesica marissinica
TAAACAAAAAAAATAATCTACATTCATAATACGTATGGAGGGAGATTGTAACCCGTGTAGCAATCTAGCATTCAATAACACGTACAGAGGGCGTACTGTAACCCGTGTAGCAATCTAGCATTCAATAACACGTATAGAGAGGGTACTGTAACCCGTGTAGCAATCTAGCATTCAATAATACGTATCGAGGGGGTACTGTAACCCGTGTAGCAATCTAGCATTCAATAATACGTACAGAGGGGGTACTGTAACCCGTGTAGCAATCTAGCATTCCATAACACGTACAGAGAGGGTACTGTAACCCGTGTAGCAATCTAACATTCAATAATACGTACAGAGAGGGTACTGTAACCCATGTAGTAATCTAGCATTCAATAACACGTACAGAGAGGGTATTGTATCTCGTGTAGCAATCTAGCATTCAATAATACATACAGAGAGGGTACTGTAACCCATGTAGCAATCTAACATTCAATAATACGTACAAAAGGGGTACTGTATCCCGTGTAGCAATCTACCATTCAATAATACGTACAGAGGGCGTACTGTAACCCATGTAGCAATCTAACATTCAATAATACGTACAGAAGGCGTACTGTAACCCGTGCAGCAATCTAGCATTCAATAATACATACAGAGAGGGTACTGTAACCCGTGTAGTAATCCAGCATTCAATAACACGTATGGAGGGTGTACTGTAACTTGTCTAGCAATCTAACATTCAATAACACGTACAGAGGGGGTACTGTAACCCATGTAGCAATCTAACATTCAATAATACGTACAAAAGGGGTACTGTAACTCGTGTAGCAATCTAACATTGAATAATACGTAAGGAGCGCGTACTGTAACCCATGTAGCAATCTAACATTCAATAATACGTACAGAAGGGGTACTGTAACCCGTGCAGCAATCTGGCATTCAATAATACATTTGGAGGGGGTACTGTATCCCGTGTAGCAATCTACCATTCAATATTACGTACAGAGGGCGTACTGTAACCCATGTAGCAATCTAACATTCAATAATACGTACAGAAGGGGTACTGTAACCCGTGCAGCAATCTAGCATTCAATAATACATATGGAGGGGTTACTGTATCCCGTGTAGCAATCTACCATTCAATAATACGCATGGAAGAGGTACTGTAACTCATGTTGCAATCTACCATTCAATAACACGTACAGAGGGAGTACTGTAACCCGTGCAGCAATCTAGCATTCAATAATTCATATGGAGGGGGTACTGTAACCCGTGTAGCAATCTACCATTCAATAATACGTATGGAGGGGGTACTGTAACCCGTGTAGCAATCTACCATTCAATAATACGTATGGAGGGGGTACTGTAACCCGTGTAGCAATCTAGCATTCATTAATACGTACATAGGGGGTACTGTAACCCGTGTAGCGATCTAGCATTCAATAATACGTACAGATAGGGTACTGTAACACTTGTAGCAATCTAGCATTCAATAATACGTACAGAGGGGGTACTGTAACTCGTGTAGCAATCTAGCATTCAATAACACGTACAGAGAGGGTACTGTAACCCGTGTAGCAATCTAGCATTCAATAACACGTATGGAGGGTGTACTGTAACTCGTGTAGCAATCTAGCATTCCATAATACATACAGAGAGGGTACTGTAACCCGTGTAGTAATCTAGCATTCAATAACACGTACAGAGAGGGTATTGTATCTCGTGTAGCAATCTAGCATTCAATAATACATACAGAGAGGGTTCTGTAACCCGTGTAGTAATCCAGCATTCAATAACACGTATGGAGGGTGTACTGTAACTCGTGTAGCAATCTAACATTCAATAACACGTACAGAGGGGGTACTGTAACCCATGTAGCAATCTAACATTCAATAATACGTACAAAAGGGGTACTGTAACTCGTGTAGCAATCTAACATTGAATAATACGTAAGGAGCGCGTACTGTAACCCATGTAGCAATCTAGCATTCAATAATACTTACAAAGAGGGTACTGTAACTCGTGTAGTAATCTAGCATTCAATAATACGTACAGAGAGGGTACTGTAACACGTGTAGCAATCTAGCATTCAATAATACGTATGGAGGGGGTACTGTAATCCGTGTAGTAATCTAGCATTCAATAATACGTATGGAGGGAGTACTGTAACCCGTGTAGCAATCTAGCATTCAATAACACGTACAGAGGGCGTACTGTAACCCGTGTAGCAATCCAGCATTCAATAACACGTATGTAGGGGGTACTGTAACCCGTGTAGCAATCTAGCATTCAATAATACGTATCGAGGGGGTACTGTAACCCGTATAGCAATCTAGCATTCAATAATACGTATGGAGGGGGTACTGTAACCCGTGTAGCAATCTAGCATTCCATAACACGTACAGAGAGGGTACTGTAACACGTGTAGCAATCTAACATCCAATAATACGTACAGAGAGGGTACTGTAACCCATGTAGTAATCTAGCATTCAATAACACGTACAGAGAGGGTATTGTATCTCGTGTAGCAATCTAGCATTCAATAATACATACAGAGAGGGTACTGTAACCCATGTAGCAATCTAACATTTAATAATACGTACAAAAGGGGTACTGTATCCCGTGTAGCAATCTACCATTCAATAATACGTACAGAGGGCGTACTGTAACCCATGTAGCAATCTAACATTCAATAATACGTACAGAAGGCGTACTGTAACCCGTGCAGCAATCTAGCATTCAATAATACATATGGAGGGGTTACTGTATCCCGTGTAGCAATCTACCATTCAATAATACGTATGGAGGGGGTACTGTAACCCGTGTAGCAATCTAGCATTCATTAATACGTAAATAGGGGGTACTGTAACCCGTGTAGCGATCTAGCATTCAATAATACGTACAGAGGGGGTACTGTAACCCATGTAGCAATCTACCATTCAATAATACGTAAGGAGGGGGTACTGTAACCCGTGTAGCAATCTAGCATTCAATAATACGTACAGAGGGGGTACTGTAACCCGTGTAGCAATCTAGCATAAAATGATACGTACAGAGGGGGTACTTTAACCCGTGTAGCCATCTACCATTCAATAATATGTATAGAGGAGGTACTGTAACCGGTGTAGCAATCTATCATTCAATAATACGTATGGAGGGGGTACTGTAACTCATGTAGCAATCTAGCATTCAATAACACGTACAGAGAGGGTACTGTAACCCGTGTAGCAATCTAGCATTCAATAACACGTATGGAGGGTGTACTGTAACCCGTGTAGCAATCTAGCATTCAATAATACATACAGAGAGGGTACTGTAACCCGTGTAGTAATCTAGCATTCAATAACACGTACAGAGAGGGTATTGTATCTCGTGTAGCAATCTAGCATTCAATAATACGTACAGAGAGGGTACTGTAACCCTTGTAGCAATCTAGCATTCAATAATACGTACAGATGGGGTACTGTAACTCGTGTAGCAATCTAGCATTCAATAATACGTACAGATAGGGTACTGTAACACGTGTAGCAATCTAGCATTCAATAATACGTACAGAGGGGGTACTGTAACTCGTGTAGCAATCTAGCATTCAATAACACGTACAGAGAGGGTACTGTAACCCGTGTAGCAATCTAACATTCAATAACACGTATGGAGGGTGTACTGTAACTCGTGTAGCAATCTAGCATTCAATAATACATACAGAGAGGGTACTGTAACCCGTGTAGTAATCTAGCATTCAATAATACGTACAGATGGGGTACTGTAACACGTGTAGCAATCTAGCATTCAATACTACTTACTTAGAGGGTACTGGAACACCTGTAGCAATCTAGCATTCAATAATACTTACAAAGAGGGTACTGTAACTCGTGTAGTAATCTAGCATTCAATAATGCGTATGGAGGGGGTACTGTAACCCGGGTAGTAATCTAGCATTCAATAATACGTACAGAGAGGGTACTGTAACACGTGTAGCAATCTAGCATTCAATAATACGTATGGAGGGGGTACTTTAACCCGTGTAGTAACCTAGCATTCAATAACACGTATGGAGGGAGTACTGTAACCCGTGTAGCAATCTAGTATTCAATAATACGTATGAGGGAGATTGTAACCCGTGTAGCAATCTAGCATTCAATAACACGTACAGAGGGCGTACTGTAACCCGTGTAGCAATCTAGCATTCAATAACACGTATGGAGGGGGTACTGTAACCCGTGTAGCAATCTAGCATTCAATAATACGTACAGAGAGGGTACTGTAACCCGTGTAGCAATCTAGCATTCAATAATACGTACAGAGAGGGTACTGTAACCCGTGTAGCAATCTAGCATTCAATAATACGTACAGAGAGGGTACTGTAACTCGTGTAGCAATCTAGCATTCAATAATACGTACAGAGGGGGTACTGTAACCCGTGTAGCAATCTAGCATTCAATAATACGTACAGAGGGTACTGTAACACGTGTAGCAATCTAGCATTCAATAATACGTACAGAGGGGGTACTGTAACTCGTGTAGCAATCTAGCATTCAATAATACGTACAGAGAGGGTACTGTAACCCGTGTAGCAATCTAGCATTCAATAATACGTACAGAGGGGGTACTGTAACTCGTGTAGCAATCTAGCATTCAATAATACGTACAGAGAGGGTACTGTAACCCGTGTAGCAATCTAGCATTCAATAACACGTACAGAGGGGGTACTGTAACTCGTGTAGCAATCTAGCATTCAATAATACATACAGAGAGGGTACTGTAACCCATGTAGCAATCTAACATTCAATAATACGTACAGAAGGGGTACTGTAACCCGTGTAGCAATCTAGCATTCAATAATACATATGGAGGGGTTACTGTATCCCGTGTAGCAATCTACCATTCAATAATACGCATGGAGAGGTACTGTAACTCATGTTGCAATCTACCATTCAATAACACGTACAGAGGGAGTACTGTAACCCGTGCAGCAATCTAGCATTCAATAATACATATGGAGGGCGTACTGTAACCCGTGTAGCAATCTACCATTCAATAATACGTATGGAGGGGGTACTGTAACCCGTGTAGCAATCTACCATTCAATAATACGTATGGAGGGGGTACTGTAACCCGTGTAGCAATCTAGCATTCATTAATACGTACATAGGGGGTACTGTAACCCGTGTAGCGATCTAGCATTCAATACTACGTACAGAGGGGGTACTGTAACCCGTGTAGCAATCTACCATTCAATAATACGTAAGGAGGGGGTACTGTAACCCGTGTAGCAATCTAGCATTCAATAATACGTACAGAGGGGGTACTGTAACCCGTGTAGCAATCTAGCATAAAATGATACGTACAGAGGGGGTACTTTAACCCGTGTAGCCATCTACCATTCAATAATATGTATGGAGGAGGTACTGTAACCGGTGTAGCAATCTATCATTCAATAATACGTATGGAGGGGGTACTGTACCCCGTGTAGCAATCTAGCATTCAATAATACGTACAGAGGGGGTACTGTAACCCGTGTAGCAATCTAGCATAAAATGATACGTACAGAGGGGGTACTTTAACCCGTGTAGCCATCTACCATTCAATAATATGTATGGAGGAGGTACTGTAACCGGTGTAGCAATCTATCATTCAATAACACGTACAGAGAGGGTATTGTATCTCGTGTAGCAATCTAGCATTCAATAATACATACAGAGAGGGTACTGTAACCCGTGTAGTAATCCAGCATTCAATAACACGTATGGAGGGTGTACTGTAACTCGTGTAGCAATCTAACATTCAATAACACGTACAGAGGGGGTACTGTAACCCATGTAGCAATCTAACATTCAATAATACGTACAAAAGGGGTACTGTAACTCGTGTAGCAATCTAACATTGAATAATACGTAAGGAGCGCGTACTGTAACCCATGTAGCAATCTAGCATTCAATAATACTTACAAAGAGGGTACTGTAACTCGTGTAGTAATCTAGCATTCAATAATACGTACAGAGAGGGTACTGTAACACGTGTAGCAATCTAGCATTCAATAATACGTATGGAGGGGGTACTGTATTCCGTGTAGTAATCTAGCATTCAATAATACGTATGGATGGGGTACTTTAACCCGTGTAGTAACCTAGCATTCAATAACACGTATGGAGGGAGTACTGTAACCCGTGTAGCAATCTAGTATTCAATAATACGTATGGAGGGAGAATTGTAACCCGTGTAGCAATCTAGCATTCAATAACACGTACAGAGGGCGTACTGTAACCCGTGTAACAATCCAGCATTCAATAACACGTATGTAGGGGGTACTGTAACCCGTGTAGCAATCTAGCATTCAATAATACGTATCGAGGGGGTACTGTAACCCGTATAGCAATCTAGCATTCAATAATACGTATGGAGGGGGTACTGTAACCCGTGTAGCAATCTAGCATTCCATAACACGTACAGAGAGGGTACTGTAACACGTGTAGCAATCTAACATCCAATAATACGTACAGAGAGGGTACTGTAACCCATGTAGTAATCTAGCATTCAATAACACGTACAGAGAGGGTATTGTATCTCGTGTAGCAATCTAGCATTCAATAATACATACAGAGAGGGTACTGTAACCCATGTAGCAATCTAACATTTAATAATACGTACAAAAGGGGTACTGTATCCCGTGTAGCAATCTACCATTCAATAATACGTACAGAGGGCGTACTGTAACCCATGTAGCAATCTAACATTCAATAATACGTACAGAAGGCGTACTGTAACCCGTGCAGCAATCTAGCATTCAATAATACATATGGAGGGGTTACTGTATCCCGTGTAGCAATCTACCATTCAATAATACGTATGGAGGGGGTACTGTAACCCGTGTAGCAATCTAGCATTCATTAATACGTAAATAGGGGGTACTGTAACCCGTGTAGCGATCTAGCATTCAATAATACGTACAGAGGGGGTACTGTAACCCATGTAGCAATCTACCATTCAATAATACGTAAGGAGGGGGTACTGTAACCCGTGTAGCAATCTAGCATTCAATAATACGTACAGAGGGGGTACTGTAACCCGTGTAGCAATCTAGCATAAAATGATACGTACAGAGGGGGTACTTTAACCCGTGTAGCCATCTACCATTCAATAATATGTATGGAGGAGGTACTGTAACCGGTGTAGCAATCTATCATTCAATAATACGTATGGAGGGGGTACTGTAACTCATGTAGCAATCAAGCATTCAATAACACGTACAGAGAGGGTACTGTAACCCGTGTAGCAATCTAGCATTCAATAACACGTATGGAGGGTGTACTGTAACTCGTGTAGCAATCTAGCATTCAATAATACATACAGAGAGGGTACTGTAACCCGTGTAGTAATCTAGCATTCAATAACACGTACAGAGAGGGTATTGTATCTCGTGTAGCAATCTAGCATTCAATAATACATACAGAGAGGGTACTGTAACCCGTGTAGTAATCCAGCATTCAATAACACGTATGGAGGGTGTACTGTAACTTGTCTAGCAATCTAACATTCAATAACACGTACAGAGGGGGTACTGTAACCCATGTAGCAATCTAACATTCAATAATACGTACAAAAGGGGTACTGTAACTCGTGTAGCAATCTAACATTGAATAATACGTAAGGAGCGCGTACTGTAACCCATGTAGCAATCTAACATTCAATAATACGTACAGAAGGGGTACTGTAACCCGTGCAGCAATCTGGCATTCAATAATACATTTGGAGGGGGTACTGTATCCCGTGTAGCAATCTACCATTCAATATTACGTACAGAGGGCGTACTGTAACCCATGTAGCAATCTAACATTCAATAATACGTACAGAAGGGGTACTGTAACCCGTGCAGCAATCTAGCATTCAATAATACATATGGAGGGGTTACTGTATCCCGTGTAGCAATCTACCATTCAATAATACGCATGGAAGAGGTACTGTAACTCATGTTGCAATCTACCATTCAATAACACGTACAGAGGGAGTACTGTAACCCGTGCAGCAATCTAGCATTCAATAATTCATATGGAGGGGGTACTGTAACCCGTGTAGCAATCTACCATTCAATAATACGTATGGAGGGGGTACTGTAACCCGTGTAGCAATCTACCATTCAATAATACGTATGGAGGGGGTACTGTAACCCGTGTAGCAATCTAGCATTCATTAATACGTACATAGGGGGTACTGTAACCCGTGTAGCGATCTAGCATTCAATAATACGTACAGATAGGGTACTGTAACACTTGTAGCAATCTAGCATTCAATAATACGTACAGAGGGGGTACTGTAACTCGTGTAGCAATCTAGCATTCAATAACACGTACAGAGAGGGTACTGTAACCCGTGTAGCAATCTAGCATTCAATAACACGTATGGAGGGTGTACTGTAACTCGTGTAGCAATCTAGCATTCCATAATACATACAGAGAGGGTACTGTAACCCGTGTAGTAATCTAGCATTCAATAACACGTACAGAGAGGGTATTGTATCTCGTGTAGCAATCTAGCATTCAATAATACATACAGAGAGGGTTCTGTAACCCGTGTAGTAATCCAGCATTCAATAACACGTATGGAGGGTGTACTGTAACTCGTGTAGCAATCTAACATTCAATAACACGTACAGAGGGGGTACTGTAACCCATGTAGCAATCTAACATTCAATAATACGTACAAAAGGGGTACTGTAACTCGTGTAGCAATCTAACATTGAATAATACGTAAGGAGCGCGTACTGTAACCCATGTAGCAATCTAGCATTCAATAATACTTACAAAGAGGGTACTGTAACTCGTGTAGTAATCTAGCATTCAATAATACGTACAGAGAGGGTACTGTAACACGTGTAGCAATCTAGCATTCAATAATACGTATGGAGGGGGTACTGTATTCCGTGTAGTAATCTAGCATTCAATAATACGTATGGATGGGGTACTTTAACCCGTGTAGTAACCTAGCATTCAATAACACGTATGGAGGGAGTACTGTAACCCGTGTAGCAATCTAGTATTCAATAATACGTATGGAGGGAGAATTGTAACCCGTGTAGCAATCTAGCATTCAATAACACGTACAGAGGGCGTACTGTAACCCGTGTAACAATCCAGCATTCAATAACACGTATGTAGGGGGTACTGTAACCCGTGTAGCAATCTAGCATTCAATAATACGTATCGAGGGGGTACTGTAACCCGTATAGCAATCTAGCATTCAATAATACGTATGGAGGGGGTACTGTAACCCGTGTAGCAATCTAGCATTCCATAACACGTACAGAGAGGGTACTGTAACACGTGTAGCAATCTAACATCCAATAATACGTACAGAGAGGGTACTGTAACCCATGTAGTAATCTAGCATTCAATAACACGTACAGAGAGGGTATTGTATCTCGTGTAGCAATCTAGCATTCAATAATACATACAGAGAGGGTACTGTAACCCATGTAGCAATCTAACATTTAATAATACGTACAAAAGGGGTACTGTATCCCGTGTAGCAATCTACCATTCAATATTACGTACAGAGGGCGTACTGTAACCCATGTAGCAATCTAACATTCAATAATACGTACAGAAGGGGTACTGTAACCCGTGCAGCAATCTAGCATTCAATAATACATATGGAGGGGTTACTGTATCCCGTGTAGCAATCTACCATTCAATAATACGCATGGAAGAGGTACTGTAACTCATGTTGCAATCTACCATTCAATAACACGTACAGAGGGAGTACTGTAACCCGTGCAGCAATCTAGCATTCAATAATTCATATGGAGGGGGTACTGTAACCCGTGTAGCAATCTACCATTCAATAATACGTATGGAGGGGGTACTGTAACCCGTGTAGCAATCTACCATTCAATAATACGTATGGAGGGGGTACTGTAACCCGTGTAGCAATCTAGCATTCATTAATACGTACATAGGGGGTACTGTAACCCGTGTAGCGATCTAGCATTCAATAATACGAACAGAGGGGTTACTGTAACTCGTGTAGCAATCTACCATTCAATAATACGTAAGGAGGGGGTACTATAACCCGTGTAGCAATCTAGCATTCAATAATACGTACAGAGGGGGTACTGTAACCCGTGTAGCAATCTAGCATACAATGATACGTACAGAGGGGGTACTTTAACCCGTGTAGCCATCTACCATTCAATAATACGTATGGAGGTACTGTAACCGGTGTAGCAATCTATCATTCAATAATACGTATGGAGGGGGTACTGTAACTCATGTAGCAATCGAGCATTCAATAACACGTACATAGGGGGTACTTTAACCCGTGTAGCAATCTAGCATTCAATAATACTTACAGAGAGGGTACTGTAACTCGTGTAGCAATCTAGCATTCAATACTACTTACAGAGAGGGTACTGTAACTCGTGTAGTAATCTAGCATTCAATAATACGTATGGAGGGGGTACTGTAACCCGTGTAGCAATCTAGCTTATAATAATACGTATAGAGGGGGTTCTGTAACCCGTGTAGTAATCTACCATACAATAATACGTATGGAGGGGGTACTGTAACCCGTGTAGCAATCTAGCATTCAATAATACGTACAGAGTGTTTACTGTAACCCGTGTAGCAATCTAGCATACAATGATACGTACAGAGGGGGTACTGTAACCGTGTAGCCATCTACCATTCAATAATATGTATGGAGGAGGTACTGTAACCCGTGTAGCAATCTATCATTCAATAATACGTATGGAGGAGGTACTGTAACTCATGTATCAATCTAGCATTCAATAACACGTACATAGGGGGTACTTTAACCCGTGTAGCAATCTAGCATTCAATAATACTTACAGAGAGGGTACTGTAACTCGTGTAGCAATCTACATTCAATACTAAGGACTGTAACCGTGTAGAATCTAGCATTCAATAATACGTATGGAGGGGGTACTGTAACCTGTAGCAATCAGCATTCAATAAACGTACATAGGGGGTACTTAACCCGTGTAGCAATCTAGCATTCAATAATACTACAGAGGGGTACTGTAACCGTGTAGCAATCTAGCATTCAATATACTACAGAGGGGTACTGTAACTCGTGTAGTAATCTAGCATTCAATAATACGTATGGAGGGGGTACTGTAACCTGTAGCAATCTACATATAACAAATCTTAACCGTGTAGCAATCTACATTCAATAAACGTAGAGGGGTACTGTAACCCTGTAGCAATCTACATTCAATAATACGTATGGAGGGGGTACTGTAACCCGTGTAGCAATCTACCATTCAATAATACGTATGAGGGGGTACTGAACCCGTGTAGAATTACATTCAATAATACTAGAGGGTACTGTAACCGTAAATCAGCATTCAATAACACGTACAAGGGGGTACTGTAACCCGTGTAGCAATCTAGCATTCAATAATACTTACAGAGAGGGTACTGTAACCCGTGTAGCAATCTAGCATTCAATAATACTTACAGAGAGGGTACTGTAACTCGTGTAGTAATCTAGCATTCAATAATACGTATGGAGGGGGTACTGTAACCCGTGTAGCAATCTAGCATATAATACCTATAGAGGGGGTTCTGTAACCCGTGTAGTAATCTACCATTCAATAATACGTATGGAGGGGGTACTGTAACCCGTGTAGCAATCTACCATTCAATAATACGTATGGCGGGGGTACTGTAACCCATGTAGTAATCTACCATTCAATAACACGTATGGAGGGGGTACTGCATCCCGTGTAGTAATATACCATTCAATAACCCGTACATAAGGGGTACTGTAACTCATGTATCAATCTAGCATTCAATAACCCGTACATAGGGGGTACTGTAACCCGTGTAGCAATCTAGCATTCAATATTATGTACAGAGGAGGTACTGTAACCCATGTAGCAATCTAGCATTCAATAACACGTACAGAGGGGGTACTGTAACCCGTGTATCAATCTAGAATTCAATAATACGTATAGAGGGGGTACTGTAACTCGTGTAGCAATCTACCATTCAATAATACGTATGGAGGGGGTACTGTAACTCATGTAGCAATCTAGCATTCAATAATACGTATGGAGGGGGTACTGTAAGTCATGTAGCAATCTGTCATTCAATAATACGTACATAGAGGGTACTGTAACCCGTGTAGCAATCTAGCATTCAATAATACTTACAGAGAGGGTACTGTAACCCGTGTAGCAATCTAGCATTCAATAATACGTATAAAAGGGATGCTGTAACTCGTGTAGCAATCTAACATTCAATAATACGTACAGAGGGCGTACTGTAACCCATGTAGCAATCTACCATTCAATAATACGTATGGAGGGGGTACTGTAACCCATGTAGCAATCTAACATTCAATAATACGTACAGAGAGGGTACTGTAACTCGTGTAGTAATCTAGCATTCAATAATACGTATGGAGGGGGTACTGTAACCCGTGTTCGTGTAGTAATCTACCATTCAATAATACGTATGGAGGGGGTACTGTAACCCGTGTAGCAATCTACCATTCAATAATACGTATGGAGGGGGTACTGTAACCCGTGTAGCAATCTACCATTCAATAACACGTATGGAGGGGGTACTGCAACCCGTGTAGTAATATACCATTCAATAATACATATGGAGGAGGTACTGTAACCAGTGTACAATCTAGCATTCAATAATACGTACAGAGGAGTACTGTAACTCATGTAGCAATCTAGCATTCAATAATACGTACAGAGGGGTACTGTAACCCGTGTAGCAATCTAGCATTCAATAATACGTACAGAGGGGGTACTGTAACCCGTGTAGCAATCTACCATTCAATAATACGTAAGGAGGGGGTACTGTAACCCGTGTAGCAATCTAGCATTCAATAATACGTACAGAGGGGGTACTGTAACCCGTGTAGCAATCTAGCATTCAATAATACGTACAGAGGGGGTACTGTAACCCGTGTAGCCATCTACCATTCAATAATATGTATGGAGGAGGTACTGTAACCCGTGTAGCAATCTATCATTCAATAATACGTATGGAGGGGGTACTGTAACTCATGTAGCAATCTATCATTCAATAATACGTACGGAGGGGGTACTGTAAGTCGTGTAGCAATCTATCATTCAATAACACGTATGGATGGGGTACTGTAACCCGTGTAGTAATCTAGCATTCAATAATACGTACATAGGGGATACTGTAACCCGTCTAGCAATCTAGCATTCAATAATACGTATGGAGGGGGTACTGTAACGTGTAGCAATCTAGCATTCAATAACACGTATGGAGGGGTACTGTAACCGTGTAGCAATCTAGCATACAATAATACGTACAGAGGGGGTACTGTAACCCGTGTAGCAATCTAGCATTCAATAATACGTATGGAGGGGGTACTGTAACCCGTGTAGCAATCTAGCATACAATAATACGTACAGAAGGGTACTGTAACCCGTGTAGCAATCTAGCATTCAATAATACGTATGGAGGGGGTACTGTAACTCATGTAGCAATCGAGCATTTAACAAGTACATAGGGGTACTGTAACCCGTGTAGCAATCTAGCATTCAATAATACGTACAGAGAGGGTACTGTAACTCGTGTAGCAATCTAGCATTCAATAATACTTACAGAGAGGGTACTGTAACTCGTGTAGTAATCTAGCATTCAATAATACGTATGGAGGGGGTACTGTAACTCATGTAGCAATCTAGCATTCAATAATACGTATGGAGGGGGTACTGTAAGTCATGTAGCAATCTGTCATTCAATAATACGTACATAGAGGGTACTGTAACCCGTGTAGCAATCTAGCATTCAATAATACTTACAGAGAGGGTACTGTAACCCGTGTAGCAATCTAGCATTCAATAATACGTATAAAAGGGATACTGTAACTCGTGTAGCAATCTAACATTCAATAATACGTACAGAGGGCGTACTGTAACCCATGTAGCAATCTACCATTCAATAATACGTATGGAGGGGGTACTGTAACCCATGTAGCAATCTAGCATTCAATAATACGTACAGAGAGGGTACTGTAACTCGTGTAGCAATCTAGCATTCAATAATACGTATGGAGGGGGTACTGTAACCCTTCGTGTAGTAATCTACCATTCAATAATACGTATGGAGGGGGTACTGTAACCCGTGTAGCAATCTACCATTCAATAATACGTATGGAGGGGGTACTGTAACCCGTGTAGCAATCTACCATTCAATAACACGTATGGAGGGGGTACTGCAACCCGTGTAGTAATATACCATTCAATAATACATATGGAGGAGGTACTGTAACCAGTGTAACAATCTAGCATTCAATAATACGTACAGAGGAGGTACTGTAACTCATGTATCAATCTAGCATTCAATAATACGTACATAGGGGGTACTGTAACCCGTGTAGCAATCTAGCATTCAATAATACGTACAGAGGGGGTACTGTAACCCGTGTAGCAATCTACCATTCAATAATTCGTAAGGAGGGGGTACTGTAACCCGTGTAGCAATCTAGCATTCAATAATACGTACAGAGGGGGTACTGTAACCCGTGTAGCAATCTAGCATACAATGATACGTACAGAGGGGGTACTGTAACCCGTGTAGCCATCTACCATTCAATAATATGTATGGAGGAGATACTGTAACCCGTGTAGCAATCTATCATTCAATAATACGTATGGAGGGGGTACTGTAACTCATGTAGCAATCTATCATTCAATAATACGTACGGAGGGGGTACTGTAAGTCGTGTAGCAATCTATCATTCAATAACACGTATGGATGGGGTACTGTAACCCGTGTAGTAATCTAGCATTCAATAATACGTACATAGGGGATACTGTAACCCGTCTAGCAATCTAGCATTCAATAATACGTATGGAGGGGGTACTGTAAACCGTGTAGCAATCTAGCATTCAATAACACGTATGGAGGGGTACTGTAACCAGTGTATCAATCTAGCATACAATAATACGTACAGAGGGGGTACTATAACCCGTGTAGCAATCTAGCATTCAATAATACGTATGGAGGGGGTACTGTAACCCGTGTAGCAATCTAGCCTACAATAATACGTACAGAAGGGGTACTGTAACCCGTGTAGCAATCTAGCATTCAATAATACGTATGGAGGGGGTACTGTAACTCATGTAGCAATCGAGCATTTAACAAGTACATAGGGGTACTGTAACCCGTGTAGCAATCTAGCATTCAATAATACTTACAGAGAGGGTACTGTAACTCGTGTAGCAATCTAGCATTCAATAATACTTACAGAGAGGGTACTGTAACTCGTGTTGTAATCTAGCATTCAATAATACGTATGAAGGGGGTACTGTAACCCGTGTAGCAATCTAGCATTCAATAATATGTACAGAGGAGGTACTGTAACCCATGTAGCAATCTAGCATTCAATAACACGTACAGAGGGGGTACTGTAACCCGTGTAGCAATCTAGCATTCAATAATACGTATAGAGGGGGTACTGTAACTCGTGTAGCAATCTACCATTCAATAATACGTATGGAGGGGGTACTGTAACTCATGTAGCAATCTAGCATTCAATAATACGTATGGAGGGGGTACTGTAAGTCATGTAGCAATCTATCATTCAATAATACGTACATAGAGGGTACTGTAACCCGTGTAGCAATCTAGCATTCAATAATACTTACAGAGAGGGTACTGTAACCCGTGTAGCAATCTAGCATTCAATAACACGTACAGAGGGGGTACTGTAACCCGTGTAGCAATCTAGCATTCAATAATATGTATAAAAGGGATGCTGTAACTCGTGTAGCAATCTACCATTCAATAATACGTATGGAGGGGGTACTGTAACCCGTGTAGCAATCTAGCATTCAATAATACGTATGGAGGGGGTACTGTAACTCATGTAGCAATCGAGCATTTAACACGTACATAGGGGGTACTGTAACCCGTGTAGCAATCTAGCATTCAATAATACTTACAGAGAGGGTACTGTAACTCGTGTAGCAATCTAGCATTCAATAATACTTACAGAGAGGGTACTGTAACTCGTGTTGTAATCTAGCATTCAATAATACGTATGGAGGGGGTACTGTAACCCGTGTAGTAATCTATCATTCAATAATACGTACAGAAGGGGTACTGTAAGTCGTGTAGCAATCTAGCATTCAATAATACGTATGGATGGGGTACTGTAAGTCGTGTAGCAATCTACCATTCATTAACACGTACAGAGAGGGTACTGTAACTCGTGTTGTAATCTAGCATTCAATAATACGTATGGAGGGGGTACTGTAACCCGTGTAGCAATCTAGCATTCAATAATATGTACAGAGGAGGTACTGTAACCCATGTAGCAATCTAGCATTCAATAACACGTACAGAGGGGGTACTGTAACCCGTGTAGCAATCTAGCATTCAATAATACGTATAGAGGGGGTACTGTAACTCGTGTAGCAATCTACCATTCAATAATACGTATGGAGGGGGTACTGTAACTCATGTAGCAATCTAGCATTCAATAATACGTATGGAGGGGGTACTGTAAGTCATGTAGCAATCTATCATTCAATAATACGTACATAGAGGGTACTGTAACCCGTGTAGCAATCTAGCATTCAATAATACTTACAGAGAGGGTACTGTAACCCGTGTAGCAATCTAGCATTCAATAACACGTACAGAGGGGGTACTGTAACCCGTGTAGCAATCTAGCATTCAATAATATGTATAAAAGGGATGCTGTAACTCGTGTAGCAATCTACCATTCAATAATACGTATGGAGGGGGTACTGTAACCCGTGTAGCAATCTAGCATTCAATAATACGTATGGAGGGGGTACTGTAACTCATGTAGCAATCGAGCATTTAACACGTACATAGGGGGTACTGTAACCCGTGTAGCAATCTAGCATTCAATAATACTTACAGAGAGGGTACTGTAACTCGTGTAGCAATCTAGCATTCAATAATACTTACAGAGAGGGTACTGTAACTCGTGTTGTAATCTAGCATTCAATAATACGTATGGAGGGGGTACTGTAACCCGTGTAGTAATCTATCATTCAATAATACGTACAGAAGGGGTACTGTAAGTCGTGTAGCAATCTAGCATTCAATAATACGTATGGATGGGGTACTGTAAGTCGTGTAGCAATCTACCATTCATTAACACGTACATAGGGGGTACTGTAACCCGTGTAGTAATCTAGCATTCAATAATACGTATGAAGGGGGTACTGTAACCCGTGTAGCAATCTATCATTCAATAACACGTTCGGAGGGGGTACTGTAACCCGTGTAGCAATCTAGCATACAATAATACGTACAGAGATGGTACTGTAACCCGTGTAGCAATCTAGCATTCAATAATACGTATAGAGGGGGTACTGTAACCCGTGTAGCAATCTAGCATACAATGATACGTACAGAGGGGGTACTGTAACCCGTGTAGCCATCTACCATTCTATAATATGTATGGAGGAGGTACTGTAACCCGTGTAGCAATCTATCATTCAATAATACGTATGGAGGGGGTACTGTAACTCATGTAGCAATCTATCATTCAATAATACGTACGGAGGGGGTACTGTAAGTCGTGTAGCAATCTATCATTCAATAACACGTATGGATGGGGTACTGTAACCCGTGTAGTAATCTAGCATGTAAGACTATATACGTAAATCACCACTCATGTAAGATTATATACGTAAATCACCACTCATGTAAGATTATATGCGTAAATCACCACTCATGTAAGATTCTATACGTAAATCACCACTCATGTAAGACTATATACGTAAATCACCACTCATGTAAGATTATATACGTAAATCACCACTCATGTAAGATTATATACGTAAATCACCACTCATGTAAGATTATATACGTAAATCACCTCTCATGTAAGATTATATACGTAAATCACCACTCATGTAAGATTCTATACGTAAATCACCACTCATGTAAGATTTATACGTAAATCACCCTCATGTAAGATTATATACGTAAATCACCACTCATGTAAGATTATACGTAAATCACCACTCATGTAAGATTCTATACGTAAATCACCTCTCATGTAAGATTATATACGTAAATCACCACTCATGTAAGATTCTATACGTAAATCACCTCTCATGTAAGATTATATACATAAATCACCACTCATGTAAGATTCTATACATAAATCACCACTCATGTAAGATTCTATACGTAAATCACCACTCATGTAAGATTCTATACGTAAATCACCACTCATGTAAGATTATATACGTAAATCACCACTCATGTAAGGTTCTATGCGTAAATCACCACTCATGTAAGATTCTATACGTAAATCACCACTCATGTAAGGTTCTATGCGTAAATCACCACTCATGTAAGATTATATACGTAAATCACCACTCATGTAAGATTCTATACGTAAATCACCACTCATGTAAGATTATATACGTAAATCATCACTCATGTAAGGTTCTATGCGTAAATCACCCTTATGTAAGATTATATACGTAAATCACCACTCATGTAAGATTCTATACGTAAATCACCACTCATGTAAGATTCTATACGTAAATCACCACTCATGTAAGATTCTATACGTAAATCACCCTTATGTAAGATTCTATACATAAATCACCACTCATGTAAGATTCTATACGTAAATCACCACTCATGTAAGGTTCTATGCGTAAATCACCACTCATGTAAGATTCTATACGTAAATCATCACTCATGTAAGGTTATATACGTAAATCACCACTCATGTAAGATTCTATACGTAAATCACCACTCATGTAAGGTTCTATGCGTAAATCACCACTCATGTAAGATTATATACGTAAATCACCCTTATGTAAGATTATATACGTAAATCACCACTCATGTAAGATTCTATACGTAAATCACCACTCATGTAAGATTCTATACGTAAATCACCACTCATGTAAGATTCTATACGTAAATCACCACTCATGTAAGGTTCTATGCGTAAATCACCACTCATGTAAGATTATATACGTAAATCATCCTCATGTAAGATTCTATACGTAAATCACCACTCATGTAAGATTATATACGTAAATCATCACTCATGTAAGGTTCTATGCGTAAATCACCCTTATGTAAGATTATATACGTAAATCACCACTCATGTAAGATTCTATACGTAAATCACCACTCATGTAAGATTCTATACGTAAATCACCACTCATGTAAGACTATATACGTAAATCACCACTCATGTAAGGTTCTATGCGTAAATCACCACTCATGTAAGATTATATACGTAAATCACCACTCATGTAAGATTCTATACGTAAATCATCACTCATGTAAGGTTCTATACGTAAATCACCACTCATGTAAGATTCTATACGTAAATCACAACTCATGTAAGATTCTATACGTAAATCACCACTCATGTAAGATTATATACGTAAATCACCACTCATGTAAGATTCTATACGTAAATCACCACTCATGTAAGATTATATACGTAAATCACCACTCATGTAAAATTCTATGCGTAAATCACCACTCATGTCGGTGCATTACACCATGCACGTAAAATAACCAGATGAGACTCTAAAATGGGTCTCTGTCTGTATCATTGCACTATCCTACAACAATCTAAAATGACTAATCTCTTCAGGAGGCGTCAGAAACCGGTAGCGACGATAAATAAACGTACAACACACCCATAAAGAATTACGATTTAAAATGTAGAATACAACGAAACAGCCGCGACATTAGTAATTCCAGAAAATGTCGAAACACGAATCTGCATTTACATGTAGTTTAACATAACATAATTGTTAATTTCGTCCCAGTACAAAAACAAGCATAATTAATTTAGCATGTCCTAAGCCAATCAAGACTTTGCAATGCATATTTTAAGTTTAATATGATGTGTTTTTGTGGTTTAACCCATTCAACACCAAGTAACTGACATGGACTGTTCCTTGATATTATTAGACCAATAAATTAATAAGAAAATTACATTTGGACCAATTCATTTATCAATATGGGTAATTTTGTCTAAAAATAGTAATATTACTGGCAAAAAGTGTAGATCCTGATGAGACGGCTCATCTGGATCTACACTTTTTGTAAGCCTATTTAGAGGTCTGCGGTGTTGAAAGGGTTAAAGGTTAAACTTTTTTTAAAGCGACACTAAAACGATGTTAGTCTATACAAATTTATTTTTGCTCGATTGTGAAACAAGTTATTACAACTTATATATATCACTCTCGAGACTTCATTCCTGATGGAATCCATCGCCACGAGAGAAGAGGCAATGTGGAATTTAAATGCCTTGCCTAAGGGCACAATCGTAACGGTGCACCTAAGATCAGCATTGGAAAGGCACCCAAGCAGAACCACCGACTTACTGCACACCATCTGAATATCTTCATCTCATGAAATAATACGTCCCCCAAGTGGGATTCGAACTTACATCGATGGGAGGCAAGTGATTCGACGTCCACGCTGTCTGATATTTTGTATGTGTTTTACGTGTATTTAACGTCGCTACCGGTTGCCCATATGAGCGACGCCTCCTGAAGGGATTAGTCATTTTAAATGTTTGGAGGATAGTGCAATGATAGACAGAGACCCATTCCAGAGTCTCCTCTGGTTCTTTTACGTGCACGGTGTAAAGCACCAACACGAGACCTCGATCCCATCTGACAGGCTGTTAATTTTATTAAGGTCAGACGGAGGATCGAACCTGTGATCACCAGTCCAGCGTGTTAACCACTGGACTACAGATCCATCTGTTGTCTGATAAATTGCATAGCTATTGGATTAAATACATGTATGTATGTATGTATGTATGTATGTATGTATGTATGTTCCTTTAATGTCAAACCCCTCGCGGGGACTTAGACACGTTTTCCTGGGCAGGCTTAGCCGACCTAAGCGATTAACCAATACTAAGCAACGTGTGTGAGGTGCCTTGCTCAATGACACTACATACGTGGCCTGACCGAGTATCGATCCCGGAAACGTTCGATTCCAAATCCGACGCTCTACCACTGGACCACGGACACCACATGTGAAATACAATCTGTGTATTCGATTAGTATTGATGAACAAATGAATAAGAATAGATGACACGTGACACACAAAACATAATAAACAAAGCATACATTGTTATAGCACATAACTTGTGCAATGATACAGACAGTGACCCATTCCAGAGTCTCATCTGGTTCTTTTACTGCACGTGTACAGCACCGACACGAGACCTCGGTTTAACGTCCCATCTGAAAGACTGTTAATTGTATTAGGGTCAGACGGGGGATCGAACCTGCGATCCCTGGATTACCAGTACGGATGCAGTTTAATATAATAAGGCTAAACATATACTGGCAAACAGAAACATGTAATATCTTCATATTTATGGTTGTTGTTACTGTTGCAATGTGCTGAATGACCACATAAGTATACGATTTCATCCGAGCCAACGAGAGTATTTATTTTTACAACGATTGGCTCGGATGAAAAAGTATAAACAAAATTTAAATAAAATATAAAATAAAAATAATGTAATGAAAAGGATCTTATGGTGACTTCATATTTTATAATGAAACTCATTTTGGAAGTATGCTATTAAACTCGCCAAAATGCTCGCTTAATAGCGAACTCCGAAACTAGTTTCATATAATATTGTATCTATATATAGATTATATATATATCATGTTTGTCAAAATTTCTGGAAATCAAATCCAGATTTATCTGAAGAATGTCCGACTGTCAATTTTCTGTTCTGTTCTTAGTTTATAAAAAACAAAAACAGCGACAAACAAACATATATAGTCCATGCCGAACGGACTGACGTCCCCGAGCCTACAACACAAACACCTCCCCCGTTCTCATTGTCTACCAACGCCATTAGACCCGGATATATGTTGGAGATGTAATTCACGTGTTTGGCTCGGAAGTGCATTCCGGTCTGCAGTGGCTTTTCGTCAGCTCTAAAGATGATGTAGGACTTGTCAGCCGGCTCGTATTGTGGCCAGTGTGTGTCATCGACGTTGTTTACGTTGTTTGGTGAGCTGACATTAAAGATACATTGTATAAATGAGTCACTATGAAGGGCACACAACATGATCGCAGGTTCGAGCCCCCGTCTGACACTAATAAAATTAACAGTCTTTCAGATGGGATGTTAAACCGAGGTCTCGTGTCGATGCTTTACACCGTGCACGTAAATGAACCAGAGGAGACTCCGGAATGGGTCTCTCTCTGTATCATTGCACTACCCTCCAAAAATCTAAAATGACTAATCTCTTCAGGAGGCGTCGCTCATATGGGCAACCGGTAGCGACGATAAATAAATCTTAAACACACACACACACACACAAACCCAACATGTTTCATACGGAACCGAATAACTTGTGAAATGATATTGACATACTGTTATTGTTTTTTTATCCTACCTTCATGTGAAATAGCGTACAAAAACGGCCTGCCTAATAAATGTTGCTTTATTAGTCAGTGCCTAATAAAGCTTTCGTGACGTCATAGGGCTAACCGTGGATATAAATAGAAATACCAATGCACAACATATTACCAAGTGCGTAGTGAGTTTGTAAGCTGTCATGGCTAGTTTGTTTGTTTTTGTGTCGGGTGCACACTCAGAATGTAGGATAAATAGAATATTAGGTTACTGTCTTATAAATTTTAATTTATTAGGCGAGTCGGAGAAAAAATACAATGCGAGGCTCTGCCTTTAAAATTTATAAGACAGTAACCTAATATTCTCTATTTATTTAAGTTCGTTTAACGTCGCTACCGTTGCCCATTTTAGCGGCAGGCAGTTTTACCTTACACGCACGGTCATGGGCCCAAGCGGTTAACCAGTACTTGGTGTACCAACATACATAAGAAACTGCCAACTTGTTCATATAAATGAGGCAGGGTCTGAGCCGGGATCGAACCCGTGACTATCAGTGATGATATGTTACAGTGCTATTTAAGTCAGTGACCTTAACCACTCGACCACGGAGTCGGACAACATACTGTTAACGGCGGTGTGTTTGCTTTTCTGGAGTTGAACGACGCACCAACAAATTAGGTCATATGGCGACACTCCACAGCTATTATCTGTGAAGGAAGACACCCATCCTAGTAGTTCGGGCACGGACAGGCACTCGTGTGCAATCTCTGACGTTCCACAAGCCATCTGGAAAGCGTCCTCACATGAAATCACAGTGGGGTTAGAATCTAAAGCGGGGCAAATTACTTGAAGTCAACGACATTATCAATTTGTCACGGACAACCACCCCGGAGTCCCACCACTGCGGTCACCCACCCGGAGTCCCACTCCGCGACACCCACCACCTGATGACATTGGCATCAAGTTATGTTGTATATCATAGAATAGAATATCAGGTAAATTTGTACTAACACAGACGGATCTGTAACCCAGTAGTTAACACATTGCACTGGTAATCCAGGTATCACAGGTTCGACCCCCCGTCTGACCCTAATACAATTAACATTCTTTCAGATGGTACTTTAAACCGAGGTCTCGTGTCGGTGCTTTACACCGTGCAAGTAAATGAACAACAGGAGACTCTGGAATGGTATTGCACTATCCTCCATAAATCTAAAATGACTAATCTCTCTTGGATGCGTCGCTCATACGGGCAACCGGTAGCGATGATAAATAAACGTAAAACACAACAATTCTTACCCGGTTTTAGCAAACTGTGTCCAGTATTCCATCATAGAAGCCGACAAGATTCTTTCATTGTCCGGCATGACAGACGACGGGTCTACAGATTGGATGTTGTAAAACATCATATAGGGACTAGGGAAGCCAAGCACGAACGGAAGTTCCTCGGCATGGTCGGCGTTCTTGATCCAGTCAGGAGAGAGAGTATGAGAAGCTTGGTTTATGTTCGAAATGATACATATACGTGTTGCCGTGTTCCTCCTCACCCACGTGAGCATTTAGGGATTGCACGGTTGATCCGGTGTAAAATATGTCTTTCACTATGTCAAGAAAGACAGACCGGCGAGATACGTCGTCGTACGAGTGTGACCAGTCGGGGTACCGGAACTCATGTAACATGGAATTAGAAACGGCTTCAATGTTTGTCTTTTTCATATACTTGAATAGTGTATTCATGTATTGGTCAAGTTCATACTTCGACATGCCAGCCTGTAGGTTGGCTGCATCGTAACCGCCCAATCGGGCCAGGATAGTAGATTCGGAGAATCCTTCGTAAGTGTTCAACCCGATAATATAATCAAGTTCGGCGAATTGAGCAATAGCATTCATTGATTTAGCAGTGTGTTCCTTGTATATATGTTCCGGGTCATATTTGATGAACTCGCCATCCTGGCGTGGTAGGAAGCTTTCTTCAAATGAGAAATGCTGTTGAATTTCACTGACAGGCAGAAATCGGAGACATTCCATCATTTCATCATATGTTCTATTTACGCAGCTGGCCTTCTTCGCTAGGCTGTCGAACAGAGGATCGGGGTGTTTTTCATATGCCCAAAATGACCCTACGGCACCGCTCTCTGCGATAACGCGCTGGAATAGCCCTTTGTTTCCTTCAAACAGAGCTTGATAGAGTACAGATACCGCACCGGCGGATTCGCCAAATACTGTCACCCTGTCAGGGTCGCCACCAAACGCCGCGATGTTATCATGCACCCATTGTATCGCCATGTGCTGGTCCCATAGCCCGTAATTGCCTTTCAGCCCATGTTTCTCGTTTGCCAAAAATCCATACGCACCGTGCCGGTAGTTTATGGAGACTGTGACGACATCTTTAGGTGCAGTTAGAGGAACAAGCATCCGCGCCTCCTGAAACGCTAGCTGAAAAGCTCCGCCATATATAAAGATCATAACCGCCTTTTTACTGTCCTTAGAGGCAATTCCAGGAACAAAGACATTTAGATTCAGACAATCTTCAGAAACTGGAACCAGCTCAAGCGCATCCCACCATTTTATATTTTGTGGACAGCCACATTTTAGTTCAGTCGCGCTGTAGGTTTCGGTAAAGTTTTGCTTTTTATCCGGCTTTGCGAATCGTCTGTGCCCACTTGTTGGCTCTGCAAACGGTATTCCCAAGAAGCTGGATATTGTGTATGACTTGTTGTCATGGCGAACCGTCGAAACCACGCCCATGATATCTCCTACCGGCGGTGAAACAGTAACATGGTTACCTTGACACTGAACCAGTATAAACAAACACTGAATGAAAGCAAATATTAGTAACGTCATTGTTATTATTTTTTACTCGTACGCAGTAATCCAGTATATATATATGTATATGCACTATATGAACACGTATGATGTGAATTTTACGAATACCTGTCCCTCTAATCCGATGCAGACTTGTATATAAGTTAATATTGCGATAGTGGGTGGTGACACGCTCTACAAATTTACTAATAACGCGTTTTAGAAGTTGAAATTAGAGTAGATATAGTAATTATGTAGTGACCCGTAAGAATACATTCAATGCATAGGATAGATCATGAATTGTCTCGCTTCGCTCGGTGTATATATCGTTCAGAGTTGATCTATCTGACTATGTTTATTTATCGTCGCTACCGGTTGCCCATATGAGCGACGCCTCCTGAAGAGATTAGTCATTTTAGATTTTGGAGGATAGTGCAATGATACAGATAGAGAACCCATTCCAGAGTCTTCTCTGGTTCTTTTACGTGCACGATGTAAAGCACCGACACGAGACCTCGGTTTAAAGTCCCATCTGAAAGACTGTTAATTTTATTAGGGTCAGACGGGGGATCGAACCTGTGATCCCTGGATTACCAGTCCAGCGTGTTACCACTGGACTATAGATCCGTCTGTTGGGCGATCTTGCATATCAACTCCGGTCACATGTACTTACCCAGATAGCCAAGGGTCAGTGGCCATGTTAACTGTCATATGACACATCTAGGTCACATGGTTAAGTACTAAACTATGTTGGCTATTCACTACAGTTGCTAAAACTTGTGGCCCAAACC
This sequence comes from Archivesica marissinica, assembly GCA_014843695.1. NCBI lineage: Eukaryota > Metazoa > Mollusca > Bivalvia > Venerida > Vesicomyidae > Archivesica > Archivesica marissinica. The sequence goes on from JABXNX010000153.1 coordinate 25,965, forward strand.
ATTTGTATTTTCATGCTAGTGTGTATCTGTATGGCATATTTAAAATTGATTTGCAATCAAATATGATTATACCGAATGTGCTACATATTGACCCACAATCCATAGTGTGGAAATCGTGCTAGCGCAGTGGTAGAGCGTTCGCTTCATGTGCGAAATACCCGGGGTACGAGCCCCACTGGGGCCGTTACGATTGGGACTTTAGGCAAGGCATTTAAATTCCACGTTACCTTCTCTATCTCCCTCGTTGCGATGGAATCCATCAGGAATGAGGTCTCGAGAGTGATTAATATAAGTTAAGAATTATGCTGTAAATACACCGGTGCTCAAAGAACTCCACTGGATTCCTGTACAAATTATAGTGTGGAGTTTAAGATTCTCAGCCACACATAGCCGTAGCCGTCTCCGTAGCCCAGTGGTCTAAGGCGTCCGCATACGGAGCGGGAGGTCGAAGGTTCGAATCTCGTCAGGGGTTCGTTCTGATATGGCCGGTTGGTGAGCCGCCAGCTAATTAAATAATGGTTACCGATTGCCTACCAGCCTGACGTCTGGCACACAAGCATAGGATTTGGGAAGTATTGATGTTCATAAAAAAGGAGGTGTCTCATAAGTCAGAAATGGCTGGCTCTTTAATAAACACTATAATAAACAAACACTTTACTTTACTTTTTATAAAGCATTATTGCATACGTTACTATAAATAGTAACACATTTAATGGTAGGAAAGCAAAATACCTGGTCGACGCGGGCAATATATTTCGATTTTCGGCTATGCTGCGCCAATATCGGATATTGGCCCGCGCGTGCTGGGCACGCGCAGATAACAAATCACGAGCATGTGTCACAGGTAGCAACAACATAGTAACTACATTGTGTAAACATGGCCGCCGAAGCAACACTAAAGTCGTTGTCTGACAGATTGTTGTCTCTTGACTGTAAAATGGCTGAGCGAAATAAGCAAATAACAGCTGAAGAAACATACGGCTATATATGCAATAAAGTTAAAGTTATTAAACGGCTGCGGTGGGCCATTTGTGGATATCGGCCAATATCCACAAATGGCCCACCTCCGCGGTTTAATAACCTCTGAATACTTGACCAAGGCCCGAAATACACCAAAGACCTGATTGAAATATACAGACCTGCGCGAAAGCCGAGGTGGAAAACTCACACAAACTTGTGCCAAAATAACGTTTTGTAACATATGGTAGCAGAAGTTTCCAACATGCATCATTGTGGAATTCACTATCCGGTGTTGCGGGAGCCTCATAGGTAGGGGTCGACCGAATAACTGGACCGGCTACACTCTGTGATACACTTCTTGGAAGTAGATTTTAGTTTGGTGTGTTCCATCTAACGATGTATCTATAGCATTTTGCATTTTAATTCTTAACCTTTATTCTTTTATTTACTGTTCTTAGTATTTTTGATAAACATTTTACATTGTTTTATTATTATTATTATTATTATTCCTACCAAATTGTTGTCCCTAATGTTGACTATTGTAATGTGTGTTGTAAACATGTCTTACTTTGCTAAATTAATGTTAAGCACTTTTGAACATAAAATTCCAGTATGAAAAGAGTGCTATACAAATCTGGTATAATAATAATATAATAATAATAATGTTAATACACGTTTTATATATTAAGCTTCGCGAGTCACCTTGTGACTTACACTGCTCTAGTGGGTTGGTTGATGGCATCTGAGCGTACTTTTCTTCTGGAAAAAATTAATTCTTTCATTTAAATTTAATTGTAGTATCACGCGACGCACTTCTAGTATTGTTCATACAAAATAAACCATAACATGTATATCTGATGCAATGGGGAGGACCGAATCTAATGTTGTTATAACTTTATGTATTGTGATTATATACAATAAAATATGATTATATATCTATCTTGCAGTGGAACTATATATCTATCTTGCAATGGGACTATATATCTATCTTGCAGTGGAACTATATATCTATCTTGCAATGGGACTATATATCTATCTTGCAATGGGACTATATATCTATCTTGCAGTGGAACTATATATCTAACTTGCAATGGAACTATATATCTATCTTGCAATGGAACTATATATCTATCTTGCAATGGAACTATATATCTATCTTGCAATGGGACTATATATCTATCTTGCAATGGAACTATATGTCTATCTTGCAATGGAACTATATATCTATCTTGCAATGGAACTATATATCTATCTTGCAATGGAACTATATATCTATCTTGCAATGGAACTATATGTCTATCTTGCAATGGAACTATATGTCTATCTTGCAATGGGACTATATATATATCTTGCAATGTAACTATATATCTATCTTGCAATGGAACTATATGTCTATCTTGCAGTGGAACTATATATCTATCTTGCTTAGTACTATATAATATATCTTGCATTGGAACTATGTGTCTCTATTGAAATGGAACTGTAACGAGACGGTATCTCGACAGACACTCATGAATAACACATGCAATGCATGTAGGACTGTTCTTGTACTTGTATGACCTTGAACAATTATGTATGACAATGTAGACAACTTATTGCTATTGCACACATAATTCGAGTTACCCCACCCACTTATTTGCATTGGTAGCATGGATATTATATTGGGCCTTTACGCATATATGGTTAAATATATGCATGTACTATGGTGTTCTGCATATGTAAATATGCAATCTACTTGAATTGCTTTATTTAAAGAAAGCTACATTAGCTTTTCAATTGTGAGAAACACTATGAACTTTTGTAATTGTTCCCGACACGGAGCGGGAGGTCGAAGGTTCGAATATCGTCAGGGGTTCGTTCTGATATGGCCGGTTGGTGAGCCGCCAGCTAGTTAAATAATGGTTACCGATTGCCTACCAGCCTGACGTCTGGCACACAATCATAGGATTCGGGAAGTACTGATGTTCATAAAAAAGAGGTGTCTCATAAGTCAGAAATGACTGGCCCTTTAAATAGGGGTGACACTATAATAAACAAACACTTTACTTTACTTACTTTACATTTCAGTAAATGTACATTTCAGATTATGGCTGAATTACAGCTTACGACACAGTGTATATATGAAACTGTGGTAGTAATCGATAGATCAATATGGAGACTTACCAATTCATTTATTAATTCCATCCTGAATAAACCTTAGGGATTGTAAATCAGGACAATATGTAGAAAATTGTATTCACTTCCGCGTTCAGTCAGCCATATTTGCTACCGAGCGCGTGATATCGACATGACGTCATATGGTCAATATGACATCACCAGCTATTATAAAAGTAAGAACCACGCTAAAAACCGGGTGTGTCACTTTGACATCCATGATAGCAGGCCACGTTTAAAGATGTCCAATGAGGAGAAAGAGGTAAATTGTTTTAGGGATTCCTGTAAGCTTAAGGGGGCTTAAGCTATTTAGTGTGTTAATGAAAGCTTAATGGGGCTTAAGCTAGTTCGTGTGTTAATGGAAGCTTAAGGGGGATTAAGCTATTTAGTGTGTTAATGGAAGCTTAAGGGGGCTTAAGCTATTTAGTGTGTTAATGGAAGCTTAAGGGGGCTTAAGCTATTTAGTGTGTTAATGAAAGCTTAATGGGGCTTAAGCTATTTAGTGTGTTAATGAAAGCTTAATGGGGCTTAAGCTATTTAGTGTGTTAATGAAAGCTTAAGGGGGCTTAAGCTATTTAGTGTGTTAATGGAAGCTTAAGGGGGCTTAAGCTATTTCGTGTGTTAATGAAAGCTTATGGGGGCTTAAGCTATTTAGTGTGTTAATGAAAGCTTAAGGGGACTTAAGCTAGTTCGTGTGTTAATGGAAGCTTAAGGGGGCTTAAGCTAGTTCGTGTGTTAATGAAAGCTTAAGGGGGCTTAAGCTATTTAGTGTGTTAATGAAAGCTTAAGGGGACTTAAGCTAGTTCGTGTGTTAATGGAAGCTTAAGGGGGATTAAGCTATTTCGTGTGTTAATGAAAGCTTAAGGGGACTTAAGCTGTGTTCGCGATTTAATTAAAGTGTCTTAAACTGTTCTAGTGATTCCTGGACGCTTAAGGTGGATTAAGCTAGTTAGTGTGTTAATGAAAGCTTAAGGGGGCTTAAGCTGTGTTCGCGATTTAATTAAAGTTTAAAGTGTCTTAAACTGTTTTAGTGATTCCTGGAAGCTTAAGGTGGCTTAAGCTACTTAGTGTGTTAATGAAAGTTTAAGGGGACTTAAGCTGTGTTCGCGATTTAATGGATGCTTAATGTTTTTGTAAGAGTTATTAGAAATAAACATCATAAACGTATTGATTGTCTCCGTAGTCCTTTGTAGTGAATAGGAGTTAGCCGAAAGCCGGGCCCAGGCGAACCCGTGTAGGAATTGCGCACAGTCCAACAACTGGGTGCGATTCGCTACAGAACCAGGGGCGTACCCAGCCAATTTTGATGTGGACTCCAAACGAGCACCGAAGGTGCGAGTGGTGTAGGGGGGTCTGGGGGCTTCACCCCCCCCAGAAATTGTTTGAAACCTGGACGTCATTTGGTGCACTCTGACGACTCTGAAAACTAATTATATTCCGATAAATACACTTGGAAAACGTATGTTTTTTATGCGGCAATTTGTAAAAATGTCTGAACTATACTGTACATCAGTGCATCGTCTGAGTTTCATATCTTTAGCTGGGTATGTGTATGAAAAGGGAGTGAATCTACATGTAGGTAGATCTACCTGCTTGTGCCTATACTTGTGCTTTTACTTGCAAAGAACTACCTGTGGTAATGTATATAGACTAGAGTAAAACTCTGACGTCATCGTACACTGACTACACTCACTACTCACTAGTGATTGACAATGGATTCAATGTCAGTATTTTTATGAGTTTATCATATTTAACTATTAAAATCTCAACCCTCATTTACCAGTACATAGTGTAGCGTCATCTTTCAACAGTACGTTAACAGTGTTCCTGGTAAGCTCCAGTACTAAGCAGTTCTTTGCAAGTAAAAGCACAAGTATAGGCACAAGCAGGTAGATCTACCTACATGTAGATTCACTCCCTTTTCATACATATACCCAGCTAAAGATATGAAACTCAGACGATGCACTGATGTACAGTATAGTTCAGACATTTTTACAAATTGCCGCATAAAAAACATACGTTTTCCAAGTGTATTTATCGGAATATAATTAGTTTTCAGAGTCGCCAGAGTGCACCAAATGACGTCCAGGTTTCAAACAATGTATGGGGGGAAGCCCCCCCTACACCACTCGAACCTTCGGTGCTCGTTTGGAGTCTACATCAAGATTGGCTGGGTACACCCCTGTATATATCTGGAGATACTGATCTTATGACCTTATTGTAAGAGTAAATTATCTGAGGTCGATAGATTAAGTGGGACATACTTATATGTGTTTTGTTTGTCTAAACCGTTGACAAGTAGATTATAGCCTACAGGATGGAACACACGCCGATTTGTTGAGATCATATATACATTAATATCACGGATTATAAAGATCTGTCCGCCCCGGGTTGTAATAATAACCGGTAGCAACGACCAACTAGACGCTGTACATTTTAGTAAAGGGGGTAGGTAGGCCTAATGTTGTTCTTTAAATATGCCGCATTCATTTAATCTAATGACATACAAGTTAATTTATTCAATTAGGCATACTATAACGATAAACGTGGATTGAATTGGAAAATATCCGAAATTGGACATTTAGTTTTACGAATTTTAAACCTGTGTATTACCTGTTATCCCTGTGTTGAAAAATGGAACGTCCCAACTCACTATATAAGAACACGTCTGGGCTGTATATGTCGGTTATAAATATTTCTATATTTATTTATAACCTCCTAGCGTCTTATTTGCATCTCGATAGTTATACAAAGTATCAGATCATGTTCCGACGTATTCGACGATGTCTTTTGGCAGCGATCTTTCCCTGCGTGTATGGTAAGTAACCTGTTTTATTTACTTTAGGGACTGTTTCATTATTTAACGTCGCGGATGGGGGTGGGGGCACAGGGATTCGGCACGTTTGGGGGTACTAGTATATATATTTAAGTATTGGATTATGATTATTCTTCCTATATAAAAAAACATCTTGTTACATTCTAATAATCCAATCAGAACGCTCGTTTCAACGCGAATTGCACCGCTATAGAAATTTTCAAAACAAATTGAAAATGCTACGAAATCTCTTTTTGACGTACATTATTGCCGAATAAACCTACACGTTAGTGTAAACACATTTTATTGATAATGTTATTCACAGTTAAAACTCTCCCGTCGAAGATTTGTTTTTGTTGCTGACAGAACCCGTGTCCTAGTATGGAAATGTGACCTGCTATGGCCAATGTATGTGGCAATTGTTTGCAAAGTATACATGCATGCAGCTTAAAGTTGTGTTTTATTTGAAGAACAATATAAAGACTCGGGATAGGCGTTGTATTTGGACAGATTTGTACAAAATTGTTTCAGATAGGGCCATTTTACTGATCGATGCGAAATCTGACATCCAACAGAGTAGAATCCCTGTACTTAAATATATATACTAGTACCCCCAAACGTGCCGAATCCCTATGGGTGGGGGGAGGTATTTTTCCAATACTTATGTTGCATGATGACTTTCCAGGATACGTGTACATGTAGTTTTTTCTTCTCCTGCCTATCAATCATTTTCTAATTATTATTGAGATCAGTGTGTTGTGGCGGAGAGTAGACCACCAACATTTATTAGTGGCGTCCGTGGTAGAGCGTCGTATTTGGAATCGAACGGTCCAGGGTTCGATACTCGGTCAGGCCACGTATGTAGTGTCATTGAGCAAGGCACCTCACACACATTGCTTAGTACTGGTTAATCGCTTAGGTCGGCTAAGCCTGCCCAGGAAAACATGTCTAAGTCCCCGCGAGGGGTTTGACATTAAAGGAACATACATACATACAACATTTCCTCGGTACAAACCAACACTCAACTCTCCAACATTGATGCCGGTCAAAAGCTATACACAGCTTATAATAATTGTATGTACCATGCTGACAGTAAATAAAATTGGTTTGATTTGATTTGTAAGCTACTGACAACTTGCTCACATAGTCATATCGCTATTTATCAGTTGTCCCTGATAGGGAGCGAACCTGCAGCCCTGATGACAGCGATGAAAGGCGAGTTTGAGCGACGGCGCTTGAGACCACTCGGCCACGAAGGCTCTAGTTCTGTAACTTTATAGAAATTTATTGGTGAAATAAAATGTGTTATTCCACTGGTTGAAAGCAATGGAATAACACATTTGATTTCTCACTGGTTTGTACCTGTCGTGCCTAGCCACTGCATGTTGAAATGGTGTCAACGCGAACGTTTTCAGACTCGATCCGTCAGTGACATCATTAATGACGTGTTATATGACATCATTTATTGTCGTCCAAGCACGAGTTCTCGCGCCAATAGCGCACGGTTACATAATGTTTCAAAACTTTTAAGGAACATGTGATAGCGCAGTGGTAGCATGTTAGCTTCATGTGCAAAAGGCACCAAGTTCACGCCCAGCTGTAGCCTTTACAATTGTGCCCTAAGGCAAGGCATTTAACTTCCACATTGACTCCAATCTCTCGTATCGATGGATTCCATCAGGAACAATGTCTCGAAAGAGATAAATATATCGTCTGTTGACACGTTTTCCATATGTACATGTTTTCGATACTTGGATACAAGGTATTCGACACTGCATCATTTATTCCGCTGAAATAGTTTTCCAATATGCATCGTAAAATAAGTGAATAATCCTTCATTTTATAACTAGTATAAAAAAGAACAGGTTTTATCAGTTGCATAGCAACTGCATTTTTAATCAAAGTGTATGAAAATGAGGATTTTCAGCTTCAGAAAGTCACATGATTATCAATTGACAATGATATTTCAATATGGTACAGGGTGTCTCAAAAACCGCCATACATTGTATGTTTTTACTAACATTAAGAGAATTTGTGAAGAATATTAATATCTTCAATACCGTCATTTGACCTTCATGGATTATTAGTATTATTACTATTACATGCCAGACTACAGCCATATGTCTCTAAGTACAGGATGTACTCACCTACTGCCATGACAAATGTCTACCAGGCAGTTAGGGAGCTCAATGAAAATGCTGGTCTGTGGAAGACTGTGGTCAGACACAATATTTATTTGATGAATTCATATGTCCCTACCATGACAACTACACTGAGAAATAGACATAAAGCAATTTGAATAAAGATCCAGAATGACCCCATAGCTATGTTGTTATTTATTAATTACATGGTTACATTTGGACAGTAACTATACAATGATACTCTTCATTTTAGAGGGTATCGATAATATGTCAATATTTTAAATGGCAGCTTTGTTGTTTTGATGGTCATTATTTTTTTATAATGATATGGATAAATGGAAATGAATTAATTGAAAGATAATGTATATTTGGGACTACTTTCCAGAGCAACAATGCCTATGTTATCAAAAACCGGTCAATCAATGATAAGTTGTAAGAAATTGTTTCGCAATCAAACTAAAATAAATTTCCATAAACTAAGGAACATTTTCTGAAACAGTGTGACGCTAACCAAGTATAATTGAACATAAAACAACTATTTCTGATTGCTTACATGTTGCCGAGAGCAGACAAACACTCGCAATTTATGCAAATGATTGTGAATGGCATGCTTACATGTTGCGTATAATTGAACATAAAACAACTATTTCTGATTGCTTACATGTTGCCGAGAGCAGACAAACACTCGCAATTTATGCAAATGATGGTGAATGGCATGCTTACATGTTGCCGAAAGCAGACAAACACTCGCAATTCTTGCATATGATGGTGAATGGCATGCTTACATGTTGCCGAGAGCAGACAAACACTCACAATTCTTGCATATGATTGTGAATGGCCAAGGTATGAGGAATATATCTTGTATATATGACTAGATTGTGACGAGATGTTTTATATCATTGTAGGGGTTGACGAGGCAGAGGAGGGAGACCAGTCGTGCAGCGACTTGGTAGTGGTGGAACAGCCTGACCGTGACGTGGACCAGCCTGACCGTGACATGGACCAGCCTGACCGTGACGTGGTAGTGGTGGACCAGCCTGATAGTGACGTGGTGGTGGACCAGTCAGGTAGCGACCTCGTGGTAGACGTTCCTGTGGAGGTTATGGATCAGCCAACCGTTGAGGACGATGGCGTGGATGGTAAGTTTCCCATGTTTAAGATTAGTTCATGAATCTAAAAGAATAAATGTTTCCTTTAATAGCAGGATTTACTACACTATGATGCAACACCATCACACTGGAGATAACCATGTAATGACATTTTTCTCTATAGCACAATGATTCTAATATTTGCTTAGTGAAGGCAGCTAGCATAGAAATGGGCTATATGAACTTTTGTTTTTAATACTTAGTTTGAACAACTTATATTAATCACTCTCGTTGGCTGTAAGCGTATATGTGGTCATGTGGGAGGAAACCGGAGTACCCGTAGAAAACCCACCTGTCCGATCTGGCGACCATCGTACCATCTCACATACTTCCCTGTCCGAGGAGCGAACCCGGGTCGCATTGGTGAGAAGCGAGCGCGCTAAACATTGCGCTAATCCGGCAACCGATATATCAACTTTGGGAATGCACAAGATTTTATAACACTTGACATTTGTTTTCATCGAGTTTTAACCTCGACACTTGATCGTAATTTCAAATTTATAATTATGCATGATCAGAGAAGGGGACATTGTTCTAAATTCCAATAGGATTCATTTCAATGCCCTGAGCCTTAATATTTTTGTTTTAACACGCTAGCGTCAGATAAAATCAGTTTTGCAAACAGCATAGAGCCAGATCAGACGGCACAAAACTTTCCGTCTGATCAGGCCCTATGATGTCTGCTATTCGGACAGTGGAGCTAAAACACTTGGCTGAATAGCAAACAACATAGATCTTGATCAGACATGGTGTTGCACCACAGCTGATCTGGATCATGTTGTTTACAAATGTGATTTTATTTACTCAGCAGACAATGGATTAAAATGCAATTTGACAATTGTTTAGCATAGATAATAAATAGATATGCATATAGAGAGTGCATCTTCGATGGGTACTTTCCCATTTTAATGATATCTGCCGTAATACCATACATGGCATATCTGACACAATTTGATGCTTCCTCATGTCGTGAGACATTTCCTCACACAGTGATTTTTTTCTCATGGCGTAAGACATTTTCTCACACAATTTGATGCTTTCTCATGGAGTAAGACATTTCCTCACACAATTTGATGTTTTCTCATGGTTTAAGACATTTCCTCATACAATTTGGTGCTTTCTCACCACATAAGACATTTCCTCACATAATTAGATGTTTTCTCATGTCGTAAGACATTTCCTCATACAAGTTGATGCTTTCTCGTGGCGCAAGACATTTCCTCACACAATTTGGTGCTTTCTCATGGCGTAAGACATTTCCTCACACAATTTTATGCTTTCTCACGGCGTAAGACATTTCCTCATACAATTTGGCGCTTTCTCACGGCGTAAGACATTTCCTCACACAAGTTTACGCTTTCTCACGGCGTAAGTAGTGTGTGACATTAACTTTTTAAAACCATAGCCAATGGGGCTATGAACTTTTAATTTGTCATAGCCCAAGCCATTTCTTTATAGCCCCACCAGAATTTACTAAAATATACTCTCGGAATAAGTTTTCGAAACAAAAAACCCTACTATGTACTACAAAACAAATCTGTACGTTTATTTACTTTTATTTAATTTTCTTGGGAGAACTTCATCAATTTTATCAGGATGACACTGTACTCCTCATCGGAGTCGAGACAGGAGCCGTCTTCATCTATGTCTGTATATCGCTTGCACACGGAACATCCTGGCAATCTTCAGTATCAGATGGGGTCGGGGTAGATGCAGGCTGCCTTGATGTGGTGTGACCTGTGTCTCTAGCGAAATCAGGCCTTCTTGGCATTATATTGTCCTTCTTATCATGCTCCAGCCAGTCCCTCCCAATCGTCCAAGACTGCTGGAAGTTGCGATCTCGTACCTAAAATAAACAATAGTTTAATAAGCTACTGATGTAGATATTGAATCAGTCTGAGTTAGTGTATCTGCTTTCAGAGTGTATGACTATATAGTGGTGACAGGTGAGTGCACACAGGTACGCCATATAGTAGATCCATGACAGGCTTGAAATTTAATTATGGACAGAATTCAGAAAAGTCCAATTTCAATCAAAATGATTGAAAACATTCAGTGGCATACTAGGATAAATGCATCAATCCCATAATCAAACGTTCATAAGTGATAATTTCAATAGCACAATGACATGTTCGTGTACGAACTGACACGGTCAACTCACTGAAGCTCTACTACGTATTGTATCCGAAATAAGTAGACATCCGAATATCAGTCAAGTTAGTAAAATGGTTGATTTAGTCTCGAAACCTACCTCTTTTTCGTACTTCCTGCGTTTTTCCTTTTCTTCCTCCGCAGTTGCTGGTATTTGGCGCTTCGTTTTTTTCCGGGCACTGCCCCTTGTACATACTTTAATTTATTTAGCATTTTGCTATTTTGACTACGATTTTTTGTGGGCCTTTGGCGGAAGTCACCCAGCGGAAATCGTGAAACGGTGTTAGGATAAAAAATTACGGTAAACAAATGGTTTAGCGATTTCGCTGAATGCTGTTTAAAAGAGGAATAGCTTTTTTATTTACATAGCCCGGCGGGCCACACTGGCAACTTTTTGTGTGGCCCGAGCCATTATTTCGTAGCCGCGGGCCACCGTTAATGTCGCACACTGCGTAAGACATTTCCTCACACAATTTGATGCTTTCTTATGGCGTAAAATATTTCCTCACACATTTTGATGCTTTCTCATGGCGTAAGACATTTCCTCACACAATGTTATGCTTTCTCACGGCGTAAGACATTTCCTCATACAATTTGGTGCTTTCTCACGGCGTAAGACATTTCCTCACAATTTTATGCTTTCTCATGGCGTAAGACATTTCCTCACATAATGTTATGCTTTCTCACGGCGTAAGACATTTCCTCACACAATGTTATGCTTTCTCACGGCGTAAGACATTTCCTCACACAATTTGATGCTTTCTTATGGCGTAAAATATTTCCTCACAAAATTTGATATTTTCTCATGGCGTAAGACATTTTCTCATACAATTTGATGCTTTCTCACCACGTAAAATATTTCCTCACATAATTTGATGCTTTCTCATGGCGTAAGACATTTCTTCACACAATTTGATGCTTTCTCATGGCGTAAGACATTTCTTCACACAATTTGATGCTTTCTCATGGCGTAAGACATTTCCTCACACAATTTGGTGCTTTCTCATGGTATAAGACATTTCCTCACACAATTTTATGCTTTCTCATGGTGTAAGACATATCCTCACACAATTTGATGCTTTCTCATGGCGTAAGACATTTCCTCACACAATTTTATGCTTTCTCATGGCGTAAGACATTTCCTCACATAATGTTATGCTTTCTCACGGCGTAAGACATTTCCTCACACAATGTTATGCTTTCTCACGGCGTAAGACATTTCCTCACACAATTTGATGCTTCCTCGCAGCATAAGTCATTTCCTCACACAATTTGATGCTTCCTCGCAGCATAAGTCATTACCTCACACAATGTGATGCTTCCTCGCAGCATAAGTCATTTCCTCACGCAATGTGATGCTTCCTCGCAGCATAAGTCATTCCCTCACGCAATTTGATGCTTCCTCGCAGCATAAGTCATTCCCTCACGCAATTTGATGCTTCCTCGCAGCATAAGTCATTCCCTCACGCAATTTGATGCTTCCTCGCAGCATAAGTCATTCCCTCACGCAATTTGATGCTTCCTCACAGCAGAAGTCATTTCCTCATGCAATTTGATGCTTCCTCGCAGCATAAGTCATTCCCTCACGCAATGTGATGCTTCCTCGCATAAGTCATTCCCTCACGCAATGTGATGCTTCCTCACTAATTTTCTACACAGTAAGTCCCAACCTACTAGTGACTTTTAACTTGAATTTTGGCCTAAAACAGAAATTGTTCATGTCATGAAATGATTATTTCTGGAAGATCAATGTATTGATTTGAAACTTTGCATACAAGCATTTGGCTATTCATGAACAAGCATAAAGCACATTTTATATTTCGGTGAAACATCACTCGGAGTCGGTCAGCACTCATGGCGAGACACCCAAGGGGCAGTCAGCACTTGTAGTGAACCGTGCATGACGATACACCCATGGGGCAATTAGCACTTGTAGTGAACCGTGCATGACGATACACCCATGGGGCAATTAGCACTTGTAGTGAACCGTGCATGGTGAGACACCCATTAGGCGGTCAGCACTCGTAGACTGTTGTAGTGAACCATGCATGGTGAGACACTCATGGGGCAGTCAGCACTCATAGTGAACCATGCATGGCGAGACACCCATGGGGCGGTCAGCACTTGTAGTGAACCGTGCATGGCGAGGCATTTATGGGGCAGTCAGCACTTGTAGTGAACCATGCATGGTGAGACACACATGGGGCAGTCAGCACTTGTAGTGAAGCGTGCATGGCGAGACACACATGGGGCAGTCAGCACTCGTAGTGAACCATGTATGGTGAGACACCCATGGGGCGGTCTGCACTTGGGTGTCTGTAGTGAACCATGTATGGTGAGACACCCATGGGGCAGTCAGCACTCGTAGTGAACCATGCCTGGTGAGACACCCATCAGGCGGTCAGCACTCGTAGTGAACCATGCATGGTGAGACACTCATGGGGCAGTCAGCACTTGTAGTGAACCATGCATGGTGAGACACACATGGGGCAGTCAGCACTTGTAGTGAAGCGTGCATGGCGAGACACACATGGGGCAGTCAGCACTCGTAGTGAACCATGTATGGTGAGACACCCATGGGGCGGTCTGCACTTGGGTGTCTGTAGTGAACCATGTATGGTGAGACACCCATGGGGCAGTCAGCACTCGTAGTGAAGCGTGCATGGTGAGACACCCATGGGGCAATTAGCACTCGTAGTGAACCATGCCTGGTGAGACACCCATCAGGCGGTCAGCACTCGTAGTGAACCATGCATGGTGAGACACTCATGGGGCAGTCAGCACTTGTAGTGAACCATGCATGGTGAGACACTCATGGGGCAGTCAGCACTTGTAGTGAACCATGCATGGTGAGACACTCATGGGGCAGTCAGCACTTGTAGTGAACCATGCATGGTGAGACACTCATGGGGCAGTCAGCACTTGTAGTGAACCATGCATGGTGAGACACTCATGGGGCAGTCAGCACTTGTAGTGAACCATGCATGGTGAGACACTCATGGGGCAGTCAGCACTTGTAGTGAACCATGCATGGTGAGACACTCATGGGGCAGTCAGCACTTGTAGTGAACCGTGCATGGCGAGACACTCATGGGGCAGTCAGCACTTGTAGTGAACCGTGCATGGCGAGACACTCATGGGGCAGTCAGCACTTGTAGTGAAGCGTGCATGGCGAGACACCCATGGGGCAGTCAGCACTCGTAGTGAACCATGCATGGTGAGACACCCATGGGGCGGTCAGCACTTGTAGTGAACCATGTATGGTGAGACACCCATGGGGCAGTCAGCACTCGTAGTGAAGCGTGCATGGCGAGACACCCATGGGGCGGTCAGCACTCATAGTGAACCATGCATGGCGAGATGCCCATGGGGCAGTCAGCACTCGTAGTGAACCGTGCATGGCGAGGCATTTATGGGGCAGTCAGCACTTGTAGTGAACCGTGCATGGCGATACACTCGTGGGGCAGTCAGCACTTGTAGTGAAGCGTGCATGGCGAGACACCCATGGGGCAGTCAGCACTCGTAGTGAACCATGCATGGTGAGACACTCATGGGGCAGTCAGCACTCGTAGTGAACCATGCATGGTGAGACACTCATGGGGCAGTCAGCACTCGTAGTGAATCATGCATGGCGAGACACCCATGGGGCGGTCAGCACTTGTAGTGAACCGTGCATGGCGAGGCATTTATGGGGCAGTCAGCACTTGTAGTGAACCATGCATGGTGAGACACTCATGGGGCAGTCAGCACTTGTAGTGAAGCGTGCATGGCGAGACACACATGGGGCAGTCAGCACTCGTAGTGAACCATGTATGGTGAGACACCCATGGGGCGGTCAGCACTTGGGTGTCTGTAGTGAACCATGTATGGTGAGACACCCATGGGGCAGTCAGCACTCGTAGTGAACCATGCCTGGTGAGACACCCATCAGGCGGTCAGCACTCGTAGTGAACCATGCATGGTGAGACACTCATGGGGCAGTCAGCACTTGTAGTGAACCATGCATGGTGAGACACTCATGGGGCAGTCAGCACTTGTAGTGAACCATGCATGGTGAGACACTCATGGGGCAGTCAGCACTTGTAGTGAACCATGCATGGTGAGACACTCATGGGGCAGTCAGCACTTGTAGTGAACCATGCATGGTGAGACACTCATGGGGCAGTCAGCACTTGTAGTGAACCATGCATGGTGAGACACTCATGGGGCAGTCAGCACTTGTAGTGAACCATGCATGGCGAGACACTCATGGGGCAGTCAGCACTTGTAGTGAACCGTGCATGGCGAGACACTCATGGGGCAGTCAGCACTTGTAGTGAACCATGCATGGCGAGACACTCATGGGGCAGTCAGCACTTGTAGTGAACCGTGCATGGCGAGACACTCATGGGGCAGTCAGCACTTGTAGTGAACCATGCATGGTGAGACACCCATGGGGCAGTCAGCACTCGTAGTGAACCATGCATGGTGAGACACTCATGGGGCAGTCAGCACTCGTAGTGAACCATGCATGGTGAGACACTCATGGGGCAGTCAGCACTCGTAGTGAACCATGCATGGCGAGACACCCATGGGGCGGTCCGCACTTGTAGTGAACCGTGCATGGCGAGGCATTTATGGGGCAGTCAGCACTTGTAGTGAACCGTGCATGGCGATACACTCATGGGGCAGTCAGCACTTGTAGTGAAGCGTGCATGGCGAGACACCCATGGGGCAGTCAGCACTCGTAGTGAACCATGCATGGCGAGACACCCATGGGGCGGTCAGCACTCATAGTGAACCATGCATGGTGAGATGCCCATGGGGCGGTCAGCACTCGTAGTGAACCATGCATGGCGATGCCCATGGGGCGGTCAGCACGCATAGTGAACCATGTATGGTGAGATGCCCATGGGGCAGTCAGCACTCATAGTGAACCATGTATGGTGAGATGCCCATGGGGCGGTCAGCACTCGTAGTGAACCATGCATGGTTAGACATCCATGGGACAGTCGGCACTCATAGTGAATCATGCATGGTGAGACATCCATGGGACAGTCAGCACTCGTAGTGAACCGTGCATGGCGAGACACCCAATTGGGCGGTCTGCACTCATAGTGAACCATGTATGGTGAGACACCCATGGGGCAGTCAGCACTCATAGTGAGCCATGCATGGCAATGCCCACAGGGCAGTCAGCACTCATAGTGAACCATGCATGGTGAGATGCCCATGGGGCAGTCAGCACTCATAGTGAACCATGTATGGTGAGATGCCCATGGGGCAGTCAGCACTCATAGTGAACCATGTATGGTGAGATGCCCATGGGGCGGTCAGCACTCGTAGTGAATCATGCATGGTGAGACATCCATGGGACAGTCAGCACTCGTAGTGAACCGTGCATGGCGAGACACCCATGGGGCTGTCGGCACTCATAGTGAACCATGCATGGTGAGATGCCCATAGGTGGTCATCATTCATAGTGAACCATGCATGGTGAGATACCCATGGGGCTGTCAGCACTCATAGTGAACCATGCATGGTGAGATACCCATGGGGCTGTCGGCACTCATAGTGAACCATGCATGGTGAGATACCCATGGGGCTGTCGGCACTCATAGTGAACCATGCATGGTGAGATACCCATGGGGCTGTCAGCACTCATAGTGAACCATGCATGGTGAGATACCCATGGGGCTGTCAGCACTCATAGTGAACCATGCATGGTGAGATACCCATGGGGCTGTCGGCACTTGTAGTGAACCATGCATGGCGAGATGCCCATGGGGCGGTCAGCACTTGTAGTGAACCATGCATGGTG
>JABXNX010000153.1:44133-72352 GCA_014843695.1 Archivesica marissinica
TGTACTTACCCAGATAGCCAAGGGTCAGTGGCCATGTTAACTGTCATATGACACATCTAGGTCACATGGTTAAGTACTAAACTATGTTGGCTATTCACTACAGTTGCTAAAACTTGTGGCCCAAACCATTTGTATTTTCATGCTAGTGTGTATCTGTATGGCATATTTAAAATATGATTATACCGAATGTGCTACATATTGACCCACAATCCATAGTGTGGAAATCGTGCTAGCGCAGTGGTAGAGCGTTCGCTTCATGTGCGAAATACCCGGGGTACGAGCCCCACTGGGGCCGTTACGATTGGGACTTTAGGCAAGGCATTTAAATTCCACGTTACCTTCTCTATCTCCCTCGTTGCGATGGAATCCATCAGGAATGAGGTCTCGAGAGTGATTAATATAAGTTAAGAATTATGCTGTAAATACACCGGTGCTCAAAGAACTCCACTGGATTCCTGTACAAATTATAGTGTGGAGTTTAAGATTCTCAGCCACACATAGCCGTAGCCGTCTCCGTAGCCCAGTGGTCTAAGGCGTCCGCATACGGAGCGGGAGGTCGAAGGTTCGAATCTCGTCAGGGGTTCGTTCTGATATGGCCGGTTGGTGAGCCGCCAGCTAATTAAATAATGGTTACCGATTGCCGATAGGATTTGGGAAGTATTGATGTTCATAAAAAAGGAGGTGTCTCATAAGTCAGAAATGGCTGGCTCTTTAATAAACACTATAATAAACAAACACTTTACTTTACTTTTTATAAAGCATTATTGCATACGTTACTATAAATAGTAACACATTTAATGGTAGGAAAGCAAAATACCTGGTCGACGCGGGCAATATATTTCGATTTTCGGCTATGCTGCGCCAATATCGGATATTGGCCCGCGCGTGCTGGGCACGCGCAGATAACAAATCACGAGCATGTGTCACAGGTAGCAACAACATAGTAACTACATTGTGTAAACATGGCCGCCGAAGCAACACTAAAGTCGTTGTCTGACAGATTGTTGTCTCTTGACTGTAAAATGGCTGAGCGAAATAAGCAAATAACAGCTGAAGAAACATACGGCTATATATGCAATAAAGTTAAAGTTATTAAACGGCTGCGGTGGGCCATTTGTGGATATCGCCACCACCACCAAACCCAACGCCAATATCCACAAATGGCCCACCTCCGCGGTTTAATAACCTCTGAATACTTGACCAAGGCCCGAAATACACCAAAGACCTGATTGAAATATACAGACCTGCGCGAAAGCCGAGGTGGAAAACTCACACAAACTTGTGCCAAAATAACGTTTTGTAACATATGGTAGCAGAAGTTTCCAACATGCATCATTGTGGAATTCACTATCCGGTGTTGCGGGAGCCTCATAGGTAGGGGTCGACCGAATAACTGGACCGGCTACACTCTGTGATACACTTCTTGGAAGTAGATTTTAGTTTGGTG
Organism: Archivesica marissinica; assembly: GCA_014843695.1. Lineage (NCBI taxonomy): Eukaryota > Metazoa > Mollusca > Bivalvia > Venerida > Vesicomyidae > Archivesica > Archivesica marissinica. The sequence goes on from JABXNX010000153.1 coordinate 45,581, forward strand.
TGTTCCATCTAACGATGTATCTATAGCATTTTGCATTTTAATTCTTAACCTTTATTCTTTTATTTACTGTTCTTAGTATTTTTGATAAACATTTTACATTGTTTTATTATTATTATTATTATTATTCCTACCAAATTGTTGTCCCTAATGTTGACTATTGTAATGTGTGTTGTAAAAATGTCTTACTTTGCTAAATTAATGTTAAGCACTTTTGAACGTAAAATTCCAGTATGAAAAGAGTGCTATACAAATCTGGTATAATAATAATATAATAATAATAATGTTAATACACGTTTTATATATTAAGCTTCGCGAGTCACCTTGTGACTTACACTGCTCTAGTGGGTTGGTTGATGGCATCTGAGCGTACTTTTCTTCTGGAAAAAATTAATTCTTTCATTTAAATTTAATTGTAGTATCACGCGACGCACTTCTAGTATTGTTCATACAAAATAAACCATAACATGTATATCTGATGCAATGGGGAGGACCGAATCTAATGTTGTTATAACTTTATGTATTGTGATTATATACAATAAAATATGATTATATATCTATCTTGCAGTGGAACTATATATCTATCTTGCAATGGGACTATATATCTATCTTGCAGTGGAACTATATATCTAACTTGCAATGGAACTATATATCTATCTTGCAATGGAACTATATATATGGAACTATATATCTATCTTGCAACGGAACTATATATCTATCTTGCAATGGAACTATATATCTATCTTGCAACGGAACTATATATCTATCTTGCAGTGGAACTATATATCTATCTTGCAATGGAACTATATATCTATCTTGCAATGGAACTATATATCTATCTTGCAATGGGACTATATATCTATCTTGCAATGGAACTATATGTCTATCTTGCAATGGAACTATATATCTATCTTGCAATGGAACTATATATCTATCTTGCAATGGAACTATATATCTATCTTGCAATGGAACTATATGTCTATCTTGCAATGGAACTATATGTCTATCTTGCAATGGGACTATATATATATCTTGCAATGGAACTATATATCTATCTTGCAATGGAACTATATGTCTATCTTGCAGTGGAACTATATATATATATCTTGCAGTGGAACTATATATCTATCTTGCAATGGAACTATATGTCTATCTTGCAATGGGACTATATATATATCTTGCAATGGAACTATATATCTATCTTGCAATGGAACTATATATCTATCTTGCAATGGAACTATATATCTATCTTGCAATGGAACTATATGTCTATCTTGCAACGAAACTATATATCTATCTTGCAATGGAACTATATATCTATCTTGCAATGGAACTATATATCTATCTTGCAATGGAACTATATATCTATCTTGCAATGGAACTATATGTCTATCTTGCAATGGAACTATATATCTATCTTGCAATGGAACTATATATACATATCTTGCAATGGCACTATATATATATCTTGCAATGGAACTATATATGCATATCTTGCAGTGGAACTATATGTAATATCTATCTTGCAATGGAACTATATATACATATCTTGCAATGGCACTATATATATATCTTGCAATGGAACTATATATGCATATCTTGCAGTGGAACTATATGTATATCTTGCAATGGAACTATATGTCTATCTTGCAATGGAACTATATATCTATCTTGCAATGGAACTATATATCTATCTTGCAATGGAACTATATATCTATCTTGCAGTGGAACTATATATATATATCTTGCAATGGAACTATATGTCTATCTTGCAGTGGAACTATATATCTATCTTGCAGTGGAACTATATGTCTATCTTGCAATGGAACTATATGTCTATCTTGCAGTGGAACTATATATCTATCTTGCAATGGAACTATATATATATCTTGCAATGGAACTATATATCTATCTTGCAGTGGAACTATAGATCTATCTTGCAGTGGAACTATATATATATATCTTGCAATGGAACTATATATCTATCTTGCAATGGAACTATATATCTATCTTGCAATGGAACTATATATCTATCTTGCAATGGAACTATATATCTATCTTGCAGTTGAACTATATATATCTATCTTGCAGTGGAACTATATGTCTATCTTGCAGTGGAACTATATATATATTGCAGTGGAACTATATATATATCTTGCAATGGAACTATATATCTATCTTGCAATGGAACTATATATATATTTGCAATGGAACTATATATCTATCTTGCAGTGGAACTATATATCTATCTTGCAGTGGAACTATATATATATCTTGCAATGGAACTATATATCTATCTTGCAATGGAACTATATATCTATCTTGCAATGGCACTATATATCTATCTTGCAGTGGAACTATATGTCTATCTTGCAGTGGAACTATATGTCTATCTTGCAGTGGAACTATATGTTATCTTGCAGTGGAACTATATATATCTTGCAGTGGAACTATATATCTATCTTGCAGTGGAACTATATATCTATCTTGCAGTGGAACTATATGTCTATCTTGCAGTGGAAGTATATGTCTATCTTGCAGTGGAACTATATGCCTATCTTGCAGTGGAACTATATGTCTATGTTGCAGTGCAACTATATATCTATATTGCAGTGGAACTATATATCTATCTTGCATTAGTACTATATAATATATCTTGCATTGGAACTATGTGTCTCTATTGAAATGGAACTGTAACGAGACGGTATCTCGACAGACACTCATGAATAACACATGCAATGCATGTAGGACTGTTCTTGTACTTGTATGACCTTGAACAATTATGTATGACAATGTAGACAACTTATTGCTATTGCACACATAATTCGAGTTACCCCACCCACTTATTTGCATTGGTAGCATGGATATTATATTGGGCCTTTACGCATATATGGTTAAATATATGCATGTACTATGGTGTTCTGCATATGTAAATATGCAATCTACTTGAATTGCTTTATTTAAAGAAAGCTACATTAGCTTTTCAATTGTGAGAAACACTATGAACTTTTGTAATTGTTCCCGACACGGAGCGGGAGGTCGAAGGTTCGAATATCGTCAGGGGTTCGTTCTGATATGGCCGGTTGGTGAGCCGCCAGCTAGTTAAATAATGGTTACCGATTGCGTACCAGCCTGACGTCTGGCACACAAGCATAGGATTCGGGAAGTACTGATGTTCATAAAAAAGAGGTGTCTCATAAGTCAGAAATGACTGGCCCTTTAAATAGGGGTGACACTATAATAAACAAACACTTTACTTTACATTTCAGTAAATGTACATTTCAGATTATGGCTGAATTACAGCTTACGACACAGTGTCTATATGAAACTGTGGTAGTAATCGATAGATCAATATGGAGACTTACCAATTCATTTATTAATTCCATCCTGAATAAACCTTAGGGATTGTAAATCAGGACAATATGTAGAAAATTGTATTCACTTCCGCGTTCAGTCAGCCATATTTGCTACCGAGCGCGTGATATCGACATGACGTCATATGGTCAATATGACATCACCAGCTATTATAAAAGTAAGAACCACGCTAAAAACCGGGTGTGTCACTTTGACATCCATGATAGCAGGCCACGTTTAAAGATGTCCAATGAGGAGAAAGAGGTAAATTGTTTTAGGGATTCCTGTAAGCTTAAGGGGGCTTAAGCTATTTAGTGTGTTAATGAAAGCTTAATGGGGCTTAAGCTAGTTCGTGTGTTAATGGAAGCTTAAGGGGGCTTAAGCTATTTAGTGTGTTAATGGAAGCTTAAGGGGGCTTAAGCTATTTAGTGTGTTAATGGAAGCTTAAGGGGGCTTAAGCTATTTAGTGTGTTAATGAAAGCTTAATGGGGCTTAAGCTATTTAGTGTGTTAATGAAAGCTTAATGGGGCTTAAGCTATTTAGTGTGTTAATGAAAGCTTAAGGGGGCTTAAGCTATTTAGTGTGTTAATGGAAGCTTAAGGGGGCTTAAGCTATTTCGTGTGTTAATGAAAGCTTATGGGGGCTTAAGCTATTTAGTGTGTTAATGAAAGCTTAAGGGGACTTAAGCTAGTTCGTGTGTTAATGGAAGCTTAAGGGGGCTTAAGCTAGTTCGTGTGTTAATGAAAGCTTAAGGGGGCTTAAGCTATTTAGTGTGTTAATGAAAGCTTAAGGGGACTTAAGCTAGTTCGTGTGTTAATGGAAGCTTAAGGGGGATTAAGCTATTTCGTGTGTTAATGAAAGCTTAAGGGGACTTAAGCTGTGTTCGCGATTTAATTAAAGTGTCTTAAACTGTTCTAGTGATTCCTGGACGCTTAAGGTGGATTAAGCTAGTTAGTGTGTTAATGAAAGCTTAAGGGGGCTTAAGCTGTGTTCGCGATTTAATTAAAGTTTAAAGTGTCTTAAACTGTTTTAGTGATTCCTGGAAGCTTAAGGTGGCTTAAGCTACTTAGTGTGTTAATGAAAGTTTAAGGGGACTTAAGCTGTGTTCGCGATTTAATGGATGCTTAATGTTTTTGTAAGAGTTATTAGAAATAAACATCATAAACGTATTGATTGTCTCCGTAGTCCTTTGTAGTGAATAGGAGTTAGCCGAAAGCCGGGCCCAGGCGAACCCGTGTAGGAATTGCGCACAGTCCAACAACTGGGTGCGATTCGCTACAGAACCAGGGGCGTACCCAGCCAATTTTGATGTGGACTCCAAACGAGCACCGAAGGTGCGAGTGGTGTAGGGGGGTCTGGGGGCTTCACCCCCCCCAGAAATTGTTTGAAACCTGGACGTCATTTGGTGCACTCTGACGACTCTGAAAACTAATTATATTCCGATAAATACACTTGGAAAACGTATGTTTTTTATGCGGCAATTTGTAAAAATGTCTGAACTATACTGTACATCAGTGCATCGTCTGAGTTTCATATCTTTAGCTGGGTATGTGTATGAAAAGGGAGTGAATCTACATGTAGGTAGATCTACCTGCTTGTGCCTATACTTGTGCTTTTACTTGCAAAGAACTACCTGTGGTAATGTATATAGACTAGAGTAAAACTCTGACGTCATCGTACACTGACTACACTCACTACTCACTAGTGATTGACAATGGATTCAATGTCAGTATTTTTATGAGTTTATCATATTTAACTATTAAAATCTCAACCCTCATTTACCAGTACATAGTGTAGCGTCATCTTTCAACAGTACGTTAACAGTGTTCCTGGTAAGCTCCAGTACTAAGCAGTTCTTTGCAAGTAAAAGCACAAGTATAGGCACAAGCAGGTAGATCTACCTACATGTAGATTCACTCCCTTTTCATACATATACCCAGCTAAAGATATGAAACTCAGACGATGCACTGATGTACAGTATAGTTCAGACATTTTTACAAATTGCCGCATAAAAAACATACGTTTTCCAAGTGTATTTATCGGAATATAATTAGTTTTCAGAGTCGCCAGAGTGCACCAAATGACGTCCAGGTTTCAAACAATGTATGGGGGGAAGCCCCCCCTACACCACTCGAACCTTCGGTGCTCGTTTGGAGTCTACATCAAGATTGGCTGGGTACACCCCTGTATATATCTGGAGATACTGATCTTATGACCTTATTGTAAGAGTAAATTATCTGAGGTCGATAGATTAAGTGGGACATACTTATATGTGTTTTGTTTGTCTAAACCGTTGACAAGTAGATTATAGCCTACAGGATGGAACACACGCCGATTTGTTGAGATCATATATACATTAATATCACGGATTATAAAGATCTGTCCGCCCCGGGTTGTAATAATAACCGGTAGCAACGACCAACTAGACGCTGTACATTTTAGTAAAGGGGGTAGGTAGGCCTAATGTTGTTCTTTAAATATGCCGCATTCATTTAATCTAATGACATACAAGTTAATTTATTCAATTAGGCATACTATAACGATAAACGTGGATTGAATTGGAAAATATCCGAAATTGGACATTTAGTTTTACGAATTTTAAACCTGTGTATTACCTGTTATCCCTGTGTTGAAAAATGGAACGTCCCAACTCACTATATAAGAACACGTCTGGGCTGTATATGTCGGTTATAAATATTTCTATATTTATTTATAACCTCCTAGCGTCTTATTTGCATCTCGATAGTTATACAAAGTATCAGATCATGTTCCGACGTATTCGACGATGTCTTTTGGCAGCGATCTTTCCCTGCGTGTATGGTAAGTAACCTGTTTTATTTACTTTAGGGACTGTTTCATTATTTAACGTCGCGGATGGGGGTGGGGGCACAGGGATTCGGCACGTTTGGGGGTACTAGTATATATATTTAAGTATTGGATTATGATTATTCTTCCTATATAAAAAAACATCTTGTTACATTCTAATAATCCAATCAGAACGCTCGTTTCAACGCGAATTGCACCGCTATAGAAATTTTCAAAACAAATTGAAAATGCTACGAAATCTCTTTTTGACGTACATTATTGCCGAATAAACCTACACGTTAGTGTAAACACATTTTATTGATAATGTTATTCACAGTTAAAACTCTCCCGTCGAAGATTTGTTTTTGTTGCTGACAGAACCCGTGTCCTAGTATGGAAATGTGACCTGCTATGGCCAATGTATGTGGCAATTGTTTGCAAAGTATACATGCATGCAGCTTAAAGTTGTGTTTTATTTGAAGAACAATATAAAGACTCGGGATAGGCGTTGTATTTGGACAGATTTGTACAAAATTGTTTCAGATAGGGCCATTTTACTGATCGATGCGAAATCTGACATCCAACAGAGTAGAATCCCTGTACTTAAATATATATACTAGTACCCCCAAACGTGCCGAATCCCTATGGGTGGGGGGAGGTATTTTTCCAATACTTATGTTGCATGATGACTTTCCAGGATACGTGTACATGTAGTTTTTTCTTCTCCTGCTTATCAATCATTTTCTAATTATTATTGAGATCAGTGTGTTGTGGCGGAGAGTAGACCACCAACATTTATTAGTGGCGTCCGTGGTAGAGCGTCGTATTTGGAATCGAACGGTCCAGGGTTCGATACTCGGTCAGGCCACGTATGTAGTGTCATTGAGCAAGGCACCTCACACACATTGCTTAGTACTGGTTAATCGCTTAGGTCGGCTAAGCCTGCCCAGGAAAACATGTCTAAGTCCCCGCGAGGGGTTTGACATTAAAGGAACATACATACATACATACATTTCCTCGGTACAAACCAACACTCAACTCTCCAACATTGATGCCGGTCAAAAGCTATACACAGCTTATAATAATTGTATGTACCATGCTGACAGTAAATAAAATTGGTTTGATTTGATTTGTAAGCTACTGACAACTTGCTCACATAGTCATATCGCTATTTATCAGTTGTCCCTGATAGGGAGCGAACCTGCAGCCCTGATGACAGCGATGAAAGGCGAGTTTGAGCGACGGCGCTTGAGACCACTCGGCCACGAAGGCTCTAGTTCTGTAACTTTATAGAAATTTATTGGTGAAATAAAATGTGTTATTCCACTGGTTGAAAGCAATGGAATAACACATTTGATTTCTCACTGGTTTGTACCTGTCGTGCCTAGCCACTGCATGTTGAAATGGTGTCAACGCGAACGTTTTCAGACTCGATCCGTCAGTGACATCATTAATGACGTGTTATATGACATCATTTATTGTCGTCCAAGCACGAGTTCTCGCGCCAATAGCGCACGGTTACATAATGTTTCAAAACTTTTAAGGAACATGTGATAGCGCAGTGGTAGCATGTTAGCTTCATGTGCAAAAGGCACCAAGTTCACGCCCAGCTGTAGCCTTTACAATTGTGCCCTAAGGCAAGGCATTTAACTTCCACATTGACTCCAATCTCTCGTATCGATGGATTCCATCAGGAACAATGTCTCGAAAGAGATAAATATATCGTCTGTTGACACGTTTTCCATATGTACATGTTTTCGATACTTGGATACAAGGTATTCGACACTGCATCATTTATTCCGCTGAAATAGTTTTCCAATATGCATCGTAAAATAAGTGAATAATCCTTCATTTTATAACTAGTATAAAAAAGAACAGGTTTTATCAGTTGCATAGCAACTGCATTTTTAATCAAAGTGTATGAAAATGAGGATTTTCAGCTTCAGAAAGTCACATGATTATCAATTGACAATGATATTTCAATATGGTACAGGGTGTCTCAAAAACCGCCATACATTGTATGTTTTTACTAACATTAAGAGAATTTGTGAAGAATATTAATATCTTCAATACCGTCATTTGACCTTCATGGATTATTAGTATTATTACTATTACATGCCAGACTACAGCCATATGTCTCTAAGTACAGGATGTACTCACCTACTGCCATGACAAATGTCTACCAGGCAGTTAGGGAGCTCAATGAAAATGCTGGTCTGTGGAAGACTGTGGTCAGACACAATATTTATTTGATGAATTCATATGTCCCTACCATGACAACTACACTGAGAAATAGACATAAAGCAATTTGAATAAAGATCCAGAATGACCCCATAGCTATGTTGTTATTTATTAATTACATGGTTACATTTGGACAGTAACTATACAATGATACTCTTCATTTTAGAGGGTATCGATAATATGTCAATATTTTAAATGGCAGCTTTGTTGTTTTGATGGTCATTATTTTTTTATAATGATATGGATAAATGGAAATGAATTAATTGAAAGATAATGTATATTTGGGACTACTTTCCAGAGCAACAATGCCTATGTTATCAAAAACCGGTCAATCAATGATAAGTTGTAAGAAATTGTTTCGCAATCAAACTAAAATAAATTTCCATAAACTAAGGAACATTTTCTGAAACAGTGTGACGCTAACCAAGTATAATTGAACATAAAACAACTATTTCTGATTGCTTACATGTTGCCGAGAGCAGACAAACACTCGCAATTCTTGCATATGATGGTGAATGGCATGCTTACATGTTGCCGAGAGCAGACAAACACTCGCAATTCTTGCATATGATGGTGAATGGCATGCTTACATGTTGCCGAAAGCAGACAAACACTCGCAATTCTTGCATATGATGGTGAATGGCATGCTTACATGTTGCCGAGAGCAGACAAACACTCGCAATTCTTGCATATGATTGTGAATGGCCAAGGTATGAGGAATATATCTTGTATATATGACTAGATTGTGACAAGATGTTTTATATCATTGTAGGGGTTGACGAGGCAGAGGAGGGAGACCAGTCGTGCAGCGACTTGGTAGTGGTGGAACAGCCTGACCGTGACGTGGACCAGCCTGACCGTGACGTGGACCAGCCTGACCGTGACGTGGTAGTGGTGGACCAGCCTGATAGTGACGTGGTGGTGGACCAGTCAGGTAGCGACCTCGTGGTAGACGTTCCTGTGGAGGTTATGGATCAGCCAACCGTTGAGGACGATGGCGTGGATGGTAAGTTTCCCATGTTTAAGATTAGTTCATGAATCTAAAAGAATAAATGTTTCCTTTAATAGCAGGATTTACTACACTATGATGCAACACCATCACACTGGAGATAACCATGTAATGACATTTTTCTCTATAGCACAATGATTCTAATATTTGCTTAGTGAAGGCAGCTAGCATAGAAATGGGCTATATGAACTTTTGTTTTTAATACTTAGTTTGAACAACTTATATTAATCACTCTCGTTGGCTGTAAGCGTATATGTGGTCATGTGGGAGGAAACCGGAGTACCCGTAGAAAACCCACCTGTCCGTTCCATCTCACATACTTCCCTGTCCGAGGAGCGAACCCGGGTCGCATTGGTGAGAAGCGAGCGCGCTAAACATTGCGCTAATCCGGCAACCGATATATCAACTTTGGGAATGCACAAGATTTTATAACACTTGACATTTGTTTTCATCGAGTTTTAACCTCGACACTTGATCGTAATTTCAAATTTATAATTATGCATGATCAGAGAAGGGGACATTGTTCTAAATTCCAATAGGATTCATTTCAATGCCCTGAGCCTTAATATTTTTGTTTTAACACGCTAGCGTCAGATAAAATCAGTTTTGCAAACAGCATAGAGCCAGATCAGACGGCACAAAACTTTCCGTCTGATCAGGCCCTATGATGTCTGCTATTCGGACAGTGGAGCTAAAACACTTGGCTGAATAGCAAACAACATAGATCTTGATCAGACATGGTGTTGCACCACAGCTGATCTGGATCATGTTGTTTACAAATGTGATTTTATTTACTCAGCAGACAATGGATTAAAATGCAATTTGACAATTGTTTAGCATAGATAATAAATAGATATGCATATAGAGAGTGCATCTTCGATGGGTACTTTCCCATTTTAATGATATCTGCCGTAATACCATACATGGCATATCTGACACAATTTGATGCTTCCTCATGTCGTGAGACATTTCCTCACACAGTGATTTTTTTCTCATGGCGTAAGACATTTTCTCACACAATTTGATGCTTTCTCATGGAGTAAGACATTTCCTCACACAATTTGATGTTTTCTCATGGTTTAAGACATTTCCTCATACAATTTGGTGCTTTCTCACCACATAAGACATTTCCTCACATAATTAGATGTTTTCTCATGTCGTAAGACATTTCCTCACACAATTTGATGCTTTCTCATGGCGTAAGACATTTCCTCATACAAGTTGATGCTTTCTCGTGGCGCAAGACATTTCCTCACACAATTTGGTGCTTTCTCATGGCGTAAGACATTTCCTCACACAATTTTATGCTTTCTCACGGCGTAAGACATTTCCTCATACAATTTGGCGCTTTCTCACGGCGTAAGACATTTCCTCACACAAGTTTACGCTTTCTCACGGCGTAAGTAGTGTGTGACATTAACTTTTTAAAACCATAGCCAATGGGGCTATGAACTTTTAATTTGTCATAGCCCAAGCCATTTCTTTATAGCCCCACCAGAATTTACTAAAATATACTCTCGGAATAAGTAACTCTCGTTACAATATACAACCAAACTAGCTGCAAATCCCAAAAATCCTGCATTCAATTGCGTTTTCGAGCCTAAAAACAAAATAGTTTACGGAAACTCTCCATCCGCCATAAAACCACTAGGTCTCCGTATTAAACCATTATTAGTAGAAGCAAAAATAGATACAACAATTATACAAGAAAACAAGTTGTTAAATAAAGAACCGTGGACTTTGACTACCCCAAACATTATTTTAGATCTTCATTTGTATGAGAATAAGAAAAGTGAAACTAGTCCAGATATTTTTAAAACAAAATTTTTAGAAATAAAATCTAAATATAAAGATTATATATCCATCTACACAGATGGCTCAAAAAGACTTGAAAAGGTTGCATGTGCAGCAGTTACCCATACTAAATCAAGTACTGTAAGATTACCTGATGACAGTTCAATTTTCTCTGCAGAAACACAAGCTATCGACCTAGCTCTTTCCCTTATAACTGTTAACGAAAACGACAAATTTATTATATTTTCCGACTCTTTGTCGGTTTTAACATCTCTCAAACAACCAAACCATTCCAACCCCCTAATTCAACAAATTTTTAGAAGATACATATCTATTAGCTCCTCAAAAACTGTTGTTTTTTGTTGGATTCCCAGTCATATAAACATACGAGGAAATGATGAAGCTGATTTTCTAGCAAAGTCTGCTTTAGACTTGCCAATAACAAACTCTAAAATACCGCATACGGATTTAAAATCCAATATTAGGAAATATGTCGATAGTAAATGTCAAATAAATTGGGACAAACAAGTTGGAAATAAATTACATGAAATTAAACCCATATTTTCAAGTACATATCGTACAAAACTAAACCGAAAAGAACAAGTTCGTTTGACTCGGTGTCGTATTGGACACACTTGGATTACACATTCTTATATTTTAAATGCAGAAGAACAACCCATATGTATTCCTTGTGATGAGATATTCACAGTGAAGCACTTTTTGCTCCACTGTGCCGACCTCATCTTTACAAGGAATGCATACTTTAATACAAATAGTATACAAGAATTATTCGATTCAGTACTGCCAAGTACAATATTAGGTTTTTTAAAAGAAACTCACCTTATAAATAGATTATAATGCAACTTATTGTGATTATCGAGTATATATATTATTTAAAATGTAACCTTTTAACATGGATCACGTTTTTAAACAATTTTTATTTTTACAAATGTTTTCGACGCCACATGACCTTATTAGGTTGAGGCGTCGGTAAATAAGATATCGTCAAGATATCCATTAAATAAATAAATAAATAAGACATTTCCTCATACAATTTGGTGCTTTCTCACCACATAAGACATTTCCTCACATAATTAGATGTTTTCTCATGTCGTAAGACATTTCCTCACACAATTTGATGCTTTCTCATGGCGTAAGACATTTCCTCATACAAGTTGATGCTTTCTCGTGGCGCAAGACATTTCCTCACACAATTTGGTGCTTTCTCATGGCGTAAGACATTTCCTCACACAATTTTATGCTTTCTCACGGCGCAAGACATTTCCTCATACAATTTGGCGCTTTCTCACGGCGTAAGACATTTCCTCACACAAGTTTACGCTTTCTCACGGCGTAAGTAGTGTGTGACATTAACTTTTTAAAACCATAGCCAATGGGGCTATGAACTTTTAATCTGTCATAGCCCAAGCCATTTCTTCATAGCCCCACCAGAATTTACTAAAATATACTCTCGGAATAAGTTTTCGAAACAAAAAACCCTACTATGTACTACAAAACAAATCTGTACGTTTATTTTAAACTTTTATTTAATTTTCTTGGGAGAATTTCATCAATTTTATCAGGATGACACTGTACTCCTCATCGGAGTCGAGACAGGAGCCGTCTTCATCTATGTCTGTATATCGCTTGCACACGGAACATCCTGGCAATCTTCAGTATCAGATGGGGTCGGGGTAGATGCAGGCTGCCTTGATGTGGTGTGACCTGTGTCTCTAGCGAAATCAGGCCTTCTTGGCATTATATTGTCCTTCTTATCATGCTCCAGCCAGTCCCTCCCAATCGTCCAAGAAGTTGCGATCTCGTACCTAAAATAAACAATAGTTTAATAAGCTACTGATGTAGATATTGAATCAGTCTGAGTTAGTGTATCTGCTTTCAGAGTGTATGACTATATAGTGGTGACAGGTGAGTGCACACAGGTACGCCATATAGTAGATCCATGACAGGCTTGAAATTTAATTATGGACAGAATTCAGAAAAGTCCAATTTCAATCAAAATGATTGAAAACATTCAGTGGCATACTAGGATAAATGCATCAATCCCATAATCAAACGTTCATAAGTGATAATTTCAATAGCACAATGACATGTTCGTGTACGAACTGACACGGTCAACTCACTGAAGCTCTACTACGTATTGTATCCGAAATAAGTAGACATCCGAATATCAGTCAAGTTAGTAAAATGGTTGATTTAGTCTCGAAACCTACCTCTTTTTCGTACTTCCTGCGTTTTTCCTTTTCTTCCTCCGCAGTTGCTGGTATTTGGCGCTTCGTTTTTTTCCGGGCACTGCCCCTTGTACATACTTTAATTTATTTAGCATTTTGCTATTTTGACTACGATTTTTTGTGGGCCTTTGGCGGAAGTCACCCAGCGGAAATCGTGAAACGGTGTTAGGATAAAAAATTACGGTAAACAAATGGTTTAGCGATTTCGCTGAATGCTGTTTAAAAGAGGAATAGCTTTTTTATTTACATAGCCCGGCGGGCCACACTGGCAACTTTTTGTGTGGCCCGAGCCATTATTTCGTAGCCGCGGGCCACCGTTAATGTCGCACACTGCGTAAGACATTTCCTCACACAATTTGATGCTTTCTTATGGCGTAAAATATTTCCTCACACATTTTGATGCTTTCTCATGGCGTAAGACATTTCCTCACACAATGTTATGCTTTCTCACGGCGTAAGACATTTCCTCACACAATTTGATGCTTTCTCACAGCGTAAGTCATTTCCTCACACAATTTGATGCTTTCTCACAGCATAAGGCATTTCCTCACACAATTTGGTGCTTTCTCATGGTGTAAATCATTACCTCACACAATTTGATGCTTTCTCGCAGCATAAGTCATTTCCTCACGCAATTTGATGCTTCCTCGCAGCATAAGTCATTTCCTCATGCAATTTGATGCTTCCTCGCAGCATAAGTCATTTCCTCATGCAATTTGATGCTTCCTCGCAGCATAAGTCATTTCCTCATGCAATTTGATGCTTCCTCGCAGCATAAGTCATTTCCTCACACAATTTGATGCTTCCTCGCAGCATAAGTCATTTCCTCATGCAATTTGATGCTTCCTTGCATAAGTCATTCCCTCACGCAATTTGATGCTTCCTCGCAGCATAAGTCATTCCCTCACGCAATGTGATGCTTCCTCGCAGCATAAGTCATTTCCTCACGCAATTTGATGCTTCCTTGCATAAGTCATTCCCTCATGCAATTTGATGCTTCCTCGCAGCATAAGTCATTCCCTCACGCAATGTGATGCTTCCTCGCATAAGTCATTCCCTCACGCAATGTGATGCTTCCTCACTAATTTTCTACACAGTAAGTCCCAACCTACCAGTGACTTTGAACTTGAATTTTGGCCTAAAACAGAAATTGTTCATGTCATGAAATGATTATTTCTGGAAGATCATCATATGTATTGATTTGAAACTTTGCATACAAGCATTTGGCTATTCATGAACAAGCATAAAGCACATTTTATATTTCGGTGAAACATCACTCGGAGTCGGTCAGCACTCATGGCGAGACACCCAAGGGGCAGTCAGCACTTGTAGTGAACCGTGCATGACGATACACCCATGGGGCAATTAGCACTTGTAGTGAACCGTGCATGACGATACACCCATGGGGCAATTAGCACTTGTAGTGAACCGTGCATGGTGAGACACCCATTAGGCGGTCAGCACTCGTAGACTGTTGTAGTGAACCATGCATGGTGAGACACTCATGGGGCAGTCAGCACTCATAGTGAACCATGCATGGCGAGACACCCATGGGGCGGTCAGCACTTGTAGTGAACCGTGCATGGCGAGGCATTTATGGGGCAGTCAGCACTTGTAGTGAACCATGCATGGTGAGACACTCATGGGGCAGTCAGCACTTGTAGTGAAGCGTGCATGGCGAGACACACATGGGGCAGTCAGCACTCGTAGTGAACCATGTATGGTGAGACACCCATGGGGCGGTCAGCACTTGGGTGTCTGTAGTGAACCATGTATGGTGAGACACCCATGGGGCAGTCAGCACTCGTAGTGAAGCGTGCATGGTGAGACACCCATGGGGCAATTAGCACTCGTAGTGAACCATGCCTGGTGAGACACCCATCAGGCGGTCAGCACTCGTAGTGAACCATGCATGGTGAGACACTCATGGGGCAGTCAGCACTTGTAGTGAACCATGCATGGTGAGACACTCATGGGGCAGTCAGCACTTGTAGTGAACCATGCATGGTGAGACACTCATGGGGCAGTCAGCACTTGTAGTGAACCGTGCATGGCGAGGCATTTATGGGGCAGTCAGCACTTGTAGTGAACCGTGCATGGCGATACACTCA
Organism: Archivesica marissinica; assembly: GCA_014843695.1. Lineage (NCBI taxonomy): Eukaryota > Metazoa > Mollusca > Bivalvia > Venerida > Vesicomyidae > Archivesica > Archivesica marissinica. Next base: position 61,141 of record JABXNX010000153.1, read on the forward strand.
TGGGGCAGTCAGCACTTGTAGTGAAGCGTGCATGGCGAGACACCCATGGGGCAGTCAGCACTCGTAGTGAACCATGTATGGTGAGACACCCATGGGGCGGTCAGCACTTGTAGTGAACCATGTATGGTGAGACACCCATGGGGCAGTCAGCACTCGTAGTGAAGCGTGCATGGCGAGACACCCATGGGGCGGTCAGCACTCATAGTGAACCATGCATGGCGAGATGCCCATGGGGCAGTCAGCACTCGTAGTGAACCGTGCATGGCGAGGCATTTATGGGGCAGTCAGCACTTGTAGTGAACCGTGCATGGCGATACACTCGTGGGCGTGGAACACCCATGGGGCAGTCAGCACTCGTAGTGAACCATGCATGGTGAGACACTCATGGGGCAGTCAGCACTCGTAGTGAACCATGCATGGTGAGACACTCATGGGGCAGTCAGCACTCGTAGTGAATCATGCATGGCGAGACACCCATGGGGCGGTCAGCACTTGTAGTGAACCGTGCATGGCGAGGCATTTATGGGGCAGTCAGCACTTGTAGTGAACCATGCATGGTGAGACACTCATGGGGCAGTCAGCACTTGTAGTGAAGCGTGCATGGCGAGACACACATGGGGCAGTCAGCACTCGTAGTGAACCATGTATGGTGAGACACCCATGGGGCGGTCAGCACTTCTGTAGTGAACCATGTATGGTGAGACACCCATGGGGCAGTCAGCACTCGTAGTGAACCATGCATGGTGAGACACCCATGGGGCAGTCAGCACTCGTAGTGAACCATGCATGGTGAGACACTCATGGGGCAGTCAGCACTTGTAGTGAACCATGCATGGTGAGACACTCATGGGGCAGTCAGCACTTGTAGTGAACCGTGCATGGCGAGACACTCATGGGGCAGTCAGCACTTGTAGTGAACCGTGCATGGCGAGACACTCATGGGGCAGTCAGCACTTGTAGTGAACCGTGCATGGCGAGACACTCATGGGGCAGTCAGCACTCGTAGTGAACCGTGCATGGTGAGACACCCATGGGGCAGTCAGCACTCGTAGTGAACCATGCATGGCGAGACACCCATGGGGCAGTCAGCACTCGTAGTGAACCATGCATGGCGAGACACTCATGGGGCAGTCAGCACTTGTAGTGAACCGTGCATGGCGAGACACTCATGGGGCAGTCAGCACTTGTAGTGAACCGTGCATGGCGAGACACTCATGGGGCAGTCAGCACTTGTAGTGAACCATGCATGGTGAGACACTCATGGGGCAGTCAGCACTCGTAGTGAACCATGCATGGTGAGACACTCATGGGGCAGTCAGCACTCGTAGTGAACCATGCATGGTGAGACACTCATGGGGCAGTCAGCACTCGTAGTGAATCATGCATGGCGAGACATCCATGGGGCGGTCCGCACTTGTAGTGAACCGTGCATGGCGAGGCATTTATGGGGCAGTCAGCACTTGTAGTGAACCGTGCATGGCGATACACTCATGGGGCAGTCAGCACTTGTAGTGAAGCGTGCATGGCGAGACACCCATGTGGCAGTCAGCACTCGTAGTGAACCATGCATGGCGAGACACCCATGGGGCGGTCAGCACTCATAGTGAACCATGCATGGTGAGATGCCCATGGGGCGGTCAGCACTCGTAGTGAACCATGCATGGCGATGCCCATGGGGCGGTCAGCACGCATAGTGAACCATGTATGGTGAGATGCCCATGGGGCAGTCAGCACTCATAGTGAACCATGTATGGTGAGATGCCCATGGGGCGGTCAGCACTCGTAGTGAACCATGCATGGTTAGACATCCATGGGACAGTCGGCACTCATAGTGAATCATGCATGGTGAGACATCCATGGGACAGTCAGCACTCGTAGTGAACCGTGCATGGCGAGACACCCAATTGGGCGGTCTGCACTCATAGTGAACCATGTATGGTGAGACACCCATGGGGCAGTCAGCACTCATAGTGAGCCATGCATGGCGATGCCCACGGGGCAGTCAGCACTCATAGTGAACCATGCATGGTGAGATGCCCATGGGGCAGTCAGCACTCATAGTGAACCATGTATGGTGAGATGCCCATGGGGCAGTCAGCACTCATAGTGAACCATGTATGGTGAGATGCCCATGGGGCGGTCAGCACTCGTAGTGAATCATGCATGGTGAGACATCCATGGGACAGTCAGCACTCGTAGTGAACCGTGCATGGCGAGACACCCATGGGGCTGTCGGCACTCATAGTGAACCATGCATGGTGAGATACCCATGGGGCTGCAGCACTCATAGTGAACCATGCATGGTGAGATGCCCATAGGTGGTCATCATTCATAGTGAACCATGCATGGTGAGATACCCATGGGGCTGTCAGCACTCATAGTGAACCATGCATGGTGAGATACCCATGGGGCTGTCGGCACTCATAGTGAACCATGCATGGTGAGATACCCATGGGGCTGTCGGCACTCATAGTGAACCATGCATGGTGAGATACCCATGGGGCTGTCAGCACTCATAGTGAACCATGCATGGTGAGATACCCATGGGGCTGTCAGCACTCATAGTGAACCATGCATGGTGAGATACCCATGGGGCTGTCGGCACTCGTAGTGAATCATGCATGTTGAGATACCCATGGGGCGGTCTGCACTCATAGTGAACTGTACATGGTGAGATGCCCATGTGGCGGCCAGCACTCATAGTGAACTCTCTCAGTGGATTAATTGTCATCCAATCTTGATCCAAGTTAATAATGTCAAGGTCAAGTTTGATCGATGTATCATATTGCATAATAACCACACAATTTCACTCACAAACTGACATATTGTCAAGGTCAAGTTTGATAGACATATCTTATTGCCAAAATAACACATAATTCCACACTGTTCAATGACATAATGTCATGGTCAAGTTTGATAGACATATCTTATTGCCAAAATAACACATAATTCCACACACTGTTCAGTGACATAAGGTCAAGTTTGATAGACAAATCTTATTGCCAAAATAACACATAATTCCACACACTGTTCAGTGACATAATGTCAAGTTTGATAGACAAATCTAATTGCCAAAATAACACATAATTCCACACACTGTTCAGTGACATAATGTCAAGGTCAAGTTTGATAGACAAATCTTATTGTCAAAATAACACATCATTCCACACACTGTTCAATGGCATAATGTCAAGGTCAAGTTTGATAAACCTATCTAATTGCCAAAATAACACAATTTCCATGGTTACAGTAAAACAGTTTTTCATTGAAGCGTGACTGTATCATTATTGAATTCTCTTGTTGAAATGGGGCCACAGTAATCAAATACTAGATCTCTTTTAGTTTTCTACAAATTTATTTTAGCTTGATTGCGAAACAAGTTCTCACAACTTATATTAATCACTCTCGAGACTTCATTCCTGATGGAATCCATTGCCACAAGGGAGAGAGAAGAGGCAACATGGAATTTAAATACCTTGCCTAAGGGCACTGTCATAATGGCTCCATTGGAGCTCCAACTCTGGGCCTTTTGCACCTGAAGTGAACGCGCTACCATAGCGCTGTCACGACTTCCACTAGGTCTCTAAATCAACATACACGAAACCTCAATAGTTTTTCTCAGTATCCAACTGTGGCCAAATATAATCTGCTGTAGTACAACAACTTGTACATAGTGATTCTAATGAATTTAACAGGTTTCATGATCCATGGTGAGCGATTTAAGGAGTTCAAGGTTCATTGAAGGATGGAAGCAAACAATGTGTCGAGTAGTCCCCCAAACATTCAATGAATGTTCTGCAAGGTTAAATATATATGTTCATGAAACTAAATTATATGTTTCTTGCCACTTAAAGCAGTCTTTTCTATTTCCAGGTGCTGATCAGTTCCAGGAGGTGTTCACGAGTAGTAGGGAGGAGGCTGTCGATGGGGTGGTCATCACTGATGATGCGGGTCTGGTGGGGCCTGTCGGAGTGCATGGAGAGCAAGCTGTGTTACTCGACCAGTTTGTGGATGTAGGTTTGTTGGGGGAACCTCAGTTGATCCTGGCTGATGGGTTGTCCCTGTCCTCGAGGTGGTTGTCCCTGTCCTCGAGGTGGTTGTCCCTGAGGTAGATCCTACCCCTGCTCTTCCACGCAGGTCTCTTCGGGTTCGGAGACGTCCGGATCGGTTACAGATCTCCTGGGACTGAACAGGAATTCTTGGTTCATGCACTTCCCTGCCCATCGTCAGACTCCTTGAGGTGGAAGATGTTATCAAGAGGAAACTGGATTATTTGGTAACTTATTATTAAATGTAGAAAATGAAAATAAATGTAATAGTTTAGGTAACTTGAGGATTGAATTTTACAGTGCTCATTGTAAAATAGGTATTATACAGCTTGCTACTATATCTAAGTTCTTTGTTGCTGGGGCTTAAAGTCACATCAACAGCGTAGGTCATAATAGCGACTGTCCAGCAATTTATGTAGAGGTATACCATGGATGATCTCCCTTTGCACTTCTACTGTAGGATAACCTTTTAATCACAACTTAGGAATAAATCCAAATGCAAGATGCTTTGACATTAAATGTGACTTTAAAACATTCAGTGTATAACCTGTACTAATGCAAGATTCTTTGACATTAATTGTGATTGTTTAAAACATTCAGTGTATAACCTTAAATTGTACAAATGCAAGATTCTTTGACATTAAATGTGATTGTTTAAAACATTCAGTGTATAACCTTAAATTGTACTCATGCAAGATTCGTTGACATTAAATGTGATTGTTTAAAACATTCAGTGTATAACCATAACTTGTAATTAGTCTTTGAGGAATATTTTGATGATTTGCAAGCAACCATTTTTAGTAGGATACTAAGGTTCAAATATATATTATACTAGTATTTAATTTTACCATAAATTAGAATTAATTTTAAAAACACTGAGGACAAACTACTCTTTATGATGGCCTACCAAATAACTCCGTTTCGATTGCTTTATTTGAAATCATGCCTTACCTCATTACTTACTGTAGGATAACCTTGTAACATGGGAAATCGCGATCCAGTTAATGCAGACATTTAAATATATAGCGTAATAATTCTTCACAACTTCTGTAACTTTGGACACCGACGGCAAGGTTGTTTACAAACAAAACCAAAAAAAAAACCAAAACAAAAACCCAACCAAAAAAACCAAAAACACACACACAAAACACTGAACAAGTATCTCTTGACACTGACATGTGACCTTCTCCATCAAGCGTTCAGCTGTATACTATAATTATGTACTCAAACCCACAACACAACCACAAACACACCCCCACAACACAAACCAACAACACAAACAAACAACCATGCAAGATTCTTTGACATTAAATGTGATGTTTAAAACATTCAGTGTATAACCTGTACAAATGCAAGATTCTTTGACATTAAATGTGATTGTTTAAAACATTCAGTGTATAACCTAATTGTACTAATGCAAGATTCTTTGACATTAAATGTGATTGTTTAAAACATTCAGTGTATAACCTTAAATTGTACAAATGCAAGATTCTTTGACATTAAATGTGATTGTTTAAAACATTCAGTGTATAACCATAACTTGTACAAATGCAAGATTCTTTGACATTAAATGTGATTGTTTAAAACATTCAGTGTATAACCATAAATTGTACTCATGCAAGATTCGTTGACATTAAATGTGACTGTTTAAAACATTCAGTGTATAACCATAACTTGTAATTAGTCTTTGAGGAATATTTTGATGATTTGCAAGCAACCATTTTTAGTAGGATACTAAGGTTCAAATATATATTATACTAGTATTTAATTTTACTCATAAATTAGAATTAATTTTAAAAACACTGAGGACAAACTACTCTTTATGATGGCCTACCAAATAACTCCGGTTTCTGATTGCTTTATTTGAAACCTCATGCCTTACCTCATTACTTACTGTAGGATAACCTTGTAACATGGGAAATCGCGATCCAGTTAATGCAGACATTTAAATATATAGCGTAATAATTCTTCACAACTTCTGTAACTTTGGACACCGACGGCAAGGGTTGGTTTTAGCAAATTCTAGAGTTTATTGGTTATTCCGTATTATGAATGAATTATGTATGAAACATCATTAAGGTATGCATTGAAATTATCTTGTCCAGGATTTCTGCATGTAAATAATAATACTACTGATGGTTAGTATTGATAATCACACACACAGATGAATGTTCAGCGGTGAACAAGTATCTCTTGATCAATCTGACATGTATACCTTCTCCATCAAGCGTTCAGGGCTTTGTGATACTAGTAATTATGTACTCAAAGACCCTGGATTGCTTGAGGTACATGTCAGACTGCACATAACATGTTTTTTTTCACCCCGTGGCTGCAGGCATACACATTTTTAATCACAAGTTTATCAATACTACAAATCATGGTATGATTGTTTTTTGCATGGAACCTGGAGGGAATTCTGACATGCTAAAACAACAGATTACAGTAAATAAAGAACTAGCTCTATTGTTTTGCATGGCAAGAACATATTTGTTTTGCACAAGTTATTAACTTAGGAATAAATCCAAATGCAAGATTCTTTGACATTAAATGTGATTGTTTAAAACATTCAGTGTATAACCATAAATTGTACAAATGCAAGATTCGTTGACATTAAATGTGATTGTTTAAAACATTCAGTGTATAACCATAAATTGTACTAATGCAAGATTCGTTGACATTAAATGTGATTGTTTAAAACATTCAGTGTATAACCATAAATTGTACAAATGCAAGATGCTTTGACATTAAATGTGATTGCTTAAAACATTCAGTGTATAACCATAAATTGTACAAATGCAAGATTCGTTGACATTAAATGTGACTGTTTAAAACATTCAGTGTATAACCTTAAATTGTAATTAGTCTTTGAGGAATATTTTGATGATTTGCAAGCAACCATTTTTAGTAGGATACTAAGGTTCAAATATATATTATACTAGTATTTAATTTTACTCATAAATTAGAATTAATTTTAAAAACACTGAGGACAAACTACTCTTTATGATGGCCTACCAAATAACTCCGGTTTCTGATTGCTTTATTTGAAACCTCATGCCTTACCTCATGGAGAATCTCCAAGAGAGACTTGAACCACTCGACCAATGTGTCGCCCAATTCCGTGGTAAGACGGAGTTGGGTTTCTCACCAGTTTTATTGTAAGATATAGTTAGATTGTCACCCGTCCGAGAACTTGAACCACTCGACCAGTGTGTCGACCAATACCGTTGTAAGACACAGTTGCTTTTCACCAGTTCTATTATAAGATGTAATTAGATTTTCACCAGTCCGAGAACTTGAACCACTCGACCAATGTGTCGCCCAATACCGTTGTAAGACACAGTTGCTTTTCACCAGTTCTATTATAAGATATAATTAGATTTTCACCAGTCCGAGAGCTTGAACCACTCGACCAATGTGTCGACCAATACCGTTGTAAGACACAGTTGCTTTTCACCAGTTCTATTATAAGATATAATTAGATTTTCACCAGTCCGAGAGCAAGATAATTTTCACCAGTCCGAGAAAAGATATATTAGATTTTCACCAGTCCGAGAACTTGAACCACTCGACCAGTGTGTCGACCAATACCGTTGTAAGACACAGTTGCTTTTCACCAGTTCTATTATAAGATATAATTAGATTTTCACCAGTCCGAGAGCTTGAACCACTCGACCAATGTGTCGACCAATACCGTTGTAAGACACAGGTGCTTTTCACCAGTTCTATTATAAGATATAATTAGATTTTCACCAGTCCGAGAGCTTGAACCACTCGACCAATGTGTCGACCAATACCGTTGTAAGACACAGTTGCTTTTCACCAGTTCTATTGTATGATATATTTAGTTTTTAACCAGTCCGAGAGCTTGAGCCACTCGACCAATGTGTCGACCAATTCCGTGGTATGACGGAGTTGGGTTTCTCACCAGTCCTATTGTATGATATATTTAGTTTTTCATCAGTTCTATTGTAAGGTATAGTTAGATTTTCACCAGTCCGAGAACTTGAACCAGTCGACCAATACCGTTGTAAGACACAGTTGCTTTTCGCCAGTTCTATTGCAAGATATAGTTAGATTTTCACCAGTCCTGTTTTCAAGGCAGAGGTGCTTTTTTCACCAATCCCGTTGCAAGGAAGATGTGCTTTTTACCAGTCCTGTTACATGGCAGAGGTGGTTTTCACCAATCCCAATGCAATGAAGAGGTGGTTTTCACCAGTCATGTTCCAATGAAGAGGTAGAGGTGGCTTTCACCAACCAATTCCGTTGCAAGGCAGAGGTGGTTTTCACCAATCCCATTAAAAGGAAGAGGTGGTTTTCACCAGTTCTGTTACCAGGTAGAGGTGGCTTTCACCAGTCATGTTGCAAGGCAGAGGTACCAATCCCATTAAAAGGTAGAGGTGGCTTTCACCAACCAATTCCGTTGCAAGGCAGAGGTGGTTTTCACCAATCCCATTAAAAGGTAGAGGTGGCTTTCACCAACCAATTCCGTTGCAAGGCAGAGGTGGTTTTCACCAATCCCATTAAAAGGAAGAGGTGGTTTTCACCAGTTCTGTTACCAGATAGAGGTGGCTTTCACCAGTTCTGTTGTAAGTTTCACCAGTCCTGTTGGAAGAAAGAGGTGGGTTTCACCAGCCCTGTTGCAAGGCAGTTACCAATGGCTTTCAACTTAATTGTCGCCCGTGTCTACATACCTGGACAGTCGCCCGAGTCTACAGCCCTGAGCAGTAGCCCGAGTCTACAGCCTGGAGCAGTTGCCCGTGTCTACAGCCCGTAGCAGTTGCCCGATTCCACATCATCATCAAGTCAGATAAGTGGCTTGATCCATAGACTATATGGGATATAATGTCGATCCAGACAAGTGGTCTATTGTCAGTACCATGCAAGTATCTCCACAACCAGATGTGTGGCCTCTCTGTATGATCATTTAGCAAGTCTTTTGAAGACGAACAAGTTCTTGCATTCCAGACAGTGTTGCAAACCACCATCTCTCTGCTGATAACTGAAGAAACCCGGACTGCTTATCCAGTCAACGTGTATATATTAGAGTAGTTTCCTTGTTAATCTAGCTAAGTCATCCAGGCCGGAGATTATTGCGAGATATGGAAGCCTCCAACTTGTCCAGTGTAGAGGAATTCAAAACAAACTTGGCCGCCGTCATTTGAGAGGATTCTCAAACAACCTCTTTGCACCAGGTTGTCTGGAAATCCTCACTACAGAACGTGTTGCCAGGTGCAAAGTTTGTACAGAAATCCACTGTAAACTGACCAGCTTGGCTGCCTCTACAGTTGTCGCGTAGTCGTCCCTAATGTCATGATTAGACTGGTGCCAAGGAAAACTCTCTAATTTGTACAAGTTCACTTATATAATACGGGCAGCAGGTCACTTAAATTGATTCTACAGCCCATAACAGTCACCCAAATGCAAAGTCTGAAACAAGCGCCCAAGTTTACAACCTCGGAACAGTCGCCAGAATCTGCAGTCTGGAACAGTCACCAAAATCTGCAGTCTGGAACAGTCGCCCGAGTCTACAGCCTGGAACAGTGGCCCAAGTCTGCAGTCCCCACTGTACTGAATGTACAGCCTGGATCACTGTACTGAATGTACAGCCTGGATCACTCCACTGAATGTACAGACTGGATCACTCCACTGAATGTACAGCCTGGATCAATGTACTGAATGTACAGCCTGGATCATTGTACTAAATGTACAGCCTGGATCACTGTACTGAATGTACAGTCTGGTTCACTGTACTGAATGTACAGCCTGGATCACTGTACGGAATGTACAGCCTGGACCACTCCACTGAATGTACAGCCTGGATCACTGTACTGAATGTACAGCCTGGACCACTCCACTGAATGTACAGTCTGGTTCACTGTACTGAATGTACAGCCTGGACCACTCCACTGAATGTACAGCCTGGTTCACTGTACTGAATATACAGCCTGGATCACTGTACTGAATGTACAGCCTGGATCACTGTACTGAATGCTAGTTCACTGTACTGAATGTACAGCCTGGACCACTCCACTGAATGTACAGCCTGGTTCACTGTACTGAATGTACAGTCTGGATCACTGTACTGAATGTACAGTCTGGATCACTGTACTGAATGTACAGTCTGGATCACTGTACTGAATGTACAGCCTGGATCACTGCACTGAATGTACAGCCTGGATCACTCCACTGAATGTAGACTGGATCACTGTACTGAATGTACAGCCTGGATCACTGTACTGAATGTACAGCCTGGATCACTGCACTGAATGTAGACTGGATCACTGCACTGAATGTACAGCCTGGATCACTGTACTGAATGTACAGCCTGGATCACTGTACTGAATGTACCGCCTGGATCACTGCACTGAATGTAGCCTGGATCACTGCACTGAATGTACAGCCTGGATCACTGTACTGAATGTACAGCCTGGATCCTGATGAACTGGATCACTGCACTGAATGTACAGCCTGGATCACTGCACTGAATGTAGACTGGATCACTGTACTGAATGTACAGCCTGGATCACTGTACTGAATGTACAGCCTGGATCACTGCACTGAATGTACAGCCTGGATCACTGCACTGAATGTAGCTGGATCACTGACTGAATGTAGCCTGGATCACTGTACTGAATGTACAGCCTGGATCACTGCACTGAATGTAGACTGGATCACTGCACTGAATGTACAGCCTGGATCACTGTACTGAATGTACAGCCTGGATCACTGTACTGAATGTACAGCTGGATCACTGACTGAATGACAGCCTGGATCACTGCACTGAATGTAGACTGGATCACTGCACTGAATGTACAGCCTGGATCACTGTACTGAATGTACAGCCTGGATCACTGCACTGAATGTACAGCCTGGATCACTGCACTGAATGTAGACTGGATCACTGTACTGAATGTACAGTCTGGATCACTGTACTGAATGTACAGCCTGGATCACTGCACTGAATGTACAGCCTGGATCACTGTACTGAATGTACAGCCTGGATCACTGTACTGAATGTACAGCCTGGATCACTGTACTGAATGTACAGCCTGGATCACTGTACTGAATGTACAGCCTGGATCACTGCACTGAATGTACAGCCTGGATCACTGTACTGAATGTACAGCCTGGATCACTGTACTGAATGTACAGCCTGGATCACT
>JABXNX010000816.1:0-14438 GCA_014843695.1 Archivesica marissinica
CGGTGTCACATGAGATTTTCACCCGCGCGATATTTTCACCCGCGGGTGAAAAAAATGCCATGAGATATTCACCCCCCCTATGAGATTTTCACCCGCCCCCAATATTTTTGTCAAATGTTGTTGTTGCTGTGTTGCTTCTATCTTATGGTATGTGAGAGTCATATGACTATTTTATATATGGTGGTGACAAAATTGAAAGAGTTGCAGGGGGGTGGGGTGAAAATCTCATAGCCATGATATTTTCACCCGCGGGTGAAGATATCATGGCCATGAGATTTTCACCCCCCCCTTAATTGTCTTAAAGCAATACAACAACATATCCATTGAAATAGCACAACTTTCAATTGACTGAGTGTGCAGTAGTGGGGAATTGTACTCATTATATAAAGAATTAATAGACGCACCGCACCTACCATTCACCTCAAAATTTGTCGCTTTTTATTTTTTATTTTTAAATTCCTTGTATATCTTGGAATATGACTAATGTTGATGCTGTATTGCTTCTATCTCATGGTATTGGAGAGAAATATGACTATTTCAAACATGATGGTGACATAATTGAAAGAGTTGCTGGGGGGGGGGTGAAGATCTCATAGCCATGATATTTTGACCCGCGGGTGAATATATCATGGCCATGAGATTTTCACTCCCCACCTCCCCCTCTAATTGTCTTAAAGGAAAACAACAGGTGGGGGGGGGGGTGGATATCATGACCATGATATTTCCACCCGTGCCCCCAATAATAATTGTATCCCCGGACGAAAATCGGGGATACTATGGATTTGACGTCGCTCTGCGTCCACCGCAGACGTTTTCGTGTTCGGAGCATAAGTCCGAAACCATATGGAATATTTTGATGAAATTTCACACATGCATAGATATCGACCCAAAGGTGTGTCGCGCACAAGAACGACAACTCTCACATCGATAATTTTGGAGTTACCGGATTTTGGTGATTTTCGGCCAGATTTCGTGTTGGGAGCATAAGTCAGAAACCGTATGGAATATTTTGACGAAACTTCACACATGCGTAGCTATCGACCCAATTGTGTGTCACGTGCACGAATGACAACTCTCACATCGATAATTTTGGAGTTATCAAACTTTGTTAATGTTGTGACACAGCCCCATATAGGGGATACACTGCTGTCGTGGGTGACTGTCGTTCTAGTTTTTAAAATGATATAAAAACATATGGAAAACTTCAGTCATGTAAATCAAACATGATGTTTTTAGTGGGCATATGAAATAATGTAGTTCTTACCGATGAGCTATACAAAAGGGCTTTACTGATATATTATTTTATTTTCTTCTTCATACTGTGGCAGAAATGGTGATGTACATAACTATTAGTGAGATTATTAGGGTGTAGGGGTGAGGTTGCGATTAAGTTATCGCCATTTTAATATGATGAAATAGAGGTGCAGACATTGAAAATACCATATCACTGTCAAGGTATTATGAAAGTGATACCCACCCGTTCCCACCATTTCAATATTTCAAATCCATGTGTTGGTTTTGCTGTGTGTTATGCATACACCCTGGTCGTTTCTAGTTCAATTTACTTGGTGAATATGGACCGTGTACATATGCAACCACTGTAGACCTAGTCCATGGTCTGCATTGTTCTCATTTAGTCAGAAATATCAGACATGCTTCTAACAAAAAGTATAGATTATCATCATTTGCAGGAATGATGTATACAAATTATTTGTACACAAATTGCAAATTCTGTCATATTGTATCATGTCACAGTCTGAGTAACCAATACAATAAGTGTTGATATTCTACATTATTCCCAAAATGAGGCGACAAAAATGTCAGTTGCTGTAATCCCTCCCAAAAAGTGACAGAAATTATTGAATTTCACAGATGGCCACAATAACTTCATGCCATGCTTACTTTTTTGTTCAGCCCATTTCTGTGCGTCTGTCTGTTTCTTTCAGTTTTTTAAAAGTTGAGTCCAGCGAGTGTTGTTTGTGGCATGTGGGCCATAACCATTTTCTATTTATTTATTATTAATAAAATGCCAAGCAGTTAAACAATATGTATGTCAATGTCATTATTATTTCATAAAGATAACCAGCATTTAACTCATAGATCCTTTGTTTATTCATTGCTGTGTTACACTTAAATCCACATAGTCATACTTGAGGCTTCAACTATTTATATCTTAATTAAATAAATAACAATTATCAATTTTTAATTAATTACATTTTCATATTAAATATATAGAGGATCTTACATGAGGGATGGTGCATTATGATATTTATTAACAAGTTGATTGAGTTTTAAAGAAACAAGGCTCTGCAGTGTTTCTTTTGAACTCCGTCAACGAGTTTAATAATTATCATAATATACGATCACAAATGTTAGATTCTATTTATTGCATAACAAACACTCGCTATATTGAAAGCCAGGTTCCTACACTGCGTATTTTCTGTAACTAAGGAAAGGTCGGTAGGTGCAAAGGTAATGCACTAGTGTAATTTGATAAATAATGTGTTGCTTCTATCTTATGGTATGTGAGGGTCATATGACTATTTTATATATGGTGGTGACAAAATTGAAAGAGTTGCAGGGGGGTGGAGTGAAAATCTCATACCCATGATATTTTCACTCGCAGGTGAAGATATCATGGTCATGAGATTTTCACCCCCCCTTAATTGTCTTAAAGCAATACAACAACATATCCATTGACATAGCACAACTTTCAATTGACTGAGTGTGCAGTAGTGGGGAATTATACTCGTTATATAAAGAATTAATAGATGCACCTACCATTCACCTCAAAATTTTCCGCTTTTTATTTTGGATTTTTTCCTTGTATATCTTGGAATGTGACTAATGTTGATGCTGTATTGCTTCTATCTCATGGTATTGGAGAGAAATATGACTCTTTCAACCATGATGGCGACAGGCGCGGCAGATTTGCTGGCCTCTATGCTGTTTTTAAATGGCAACATACTGGCTTTAATATTGTTTTGTCAGAACATGATTCAAATATCAATAATTAACAATATACTATGATGTAAGGTGTTGCAGATACAGGTGTGGAGGTGAGAAACAATAAGCCACACCCACTTCCTGGATATGCCACTACAATATACCAATAATGATTCATTATTAATTTTCATTGGTTCGTTTACTTTTGTGACATGACATAAAATTGGGCGAAAATTGTCAATCAGCACAGTACCTAAGTTTAGACACTTAGATACAGTTAATTACGTACTAGTATAATTCAAAGCTTGCTGTGCAACAGACAGACATGTGTTATTAATTATTGTGATTTCTTTTCTCGCTGTTCAAACATGGAAGATCTGGAATACAATGAAATTGTTACTTTTCTAGAAAGTGATACAAACAATAGAGTTTGGCCAGCATCGATAAGTGGGAAAGCCAAACGCAACTACAGACAAAAGTGCTTGAAATATGTAATGGTTAGTGGGACTCTACACTATAAGAGTGGTAAATTTGGAAATGTGCGTGTGATCAAACTTTCAGAGAAGGACACTATATTACATGCTTGCCACAAGGCTCCATCAGCAGGCCATCTCGGCATCAACAAGACGACACAGAAGATCGCTGAGCGGTATTATTGGCCTGGACTGAATAGAGAAATTCGCGACTACATTGGTAAAAAACATAGAACTAAGAGACGGGGGGGGGGTGAAAATATCACGACCATGAGATTTTCACCCCTCCCACATCAACATGTCAAAGCTTTCTACCAAGGTTTCTTTTCCTTCCCTTGTCTATTCCTCTTTATATGTTTTATCATGACATAATGGCATCAATCAAATGCATGTCCTTTATTGTGAGAAACTTTGTTGATAATATCATCGCTATGACCTTTTCATCTATCATAGCATAGTTTATACAAATTTATTTTAGCTCGATTGCGAAACAAGTTATTTCAACTTATATAAATCACTATCGAGACCTCATTCCTGATGGAATCCATCGCCACGAGGGAGAGAGAAGAGGCAACGTGGAATTTAAATGCCTTGCCTAAGGGCACAATCGTAACAGCTCCAGTGGGGCTCGAACTCCGGACTGTTCGCACCTGAGGCGAACGCACATCCACTGCTTCCTCATAGCATAGCCATGGTATATTCACCTGCTCCACCAAAATCTGTTTTAATTAAGATATGGCTGCATTCGAAGTAGTCATGTTATTCACGCAAGTCATGGTAAAATGAAATACATGGACAACAGGAGAAAACATAGAAATGAGAGGGGGGGTGAAAATGTCATGGCCATGATATTTTCACCCCCTCCACCCCACCCTATCAACCCGTCTAAGTTTTCTACCAATGTTTCTTTCTTTCTCTTGCAATTTGTTCATGATAAGTTTTATCATGACATAATGGGATCATTCAAAGACATATGTCAGTTATTATGAGAAACTTTGTTGAAAATGTCATCGCTATGACATTTCCCTGTTTGTCCCTCATAGCATAGCCATGGTATTTTCACCCTCTCCATCAAAGTCTGTTCTAATTAAGTAGTCATGTGATTCATGCAAGTTATGCTAAAATGACATACACGGATACCAGAAGAAAACATAGAACTAAGAGAGGGGGGTGGGGTGAAAATATCATGACCATGAGATTTTCACCCCCTCCCCCATCAACATGTCAAAGCTTTCTACCAAGGTTTCTTTTCGTTCCCTTGTCTATTCCTCTTTATATGTTTTATCATGACATAATGGGATCATTCAAATAGGCATGTCAGTTATTGTGAGAAACTTTTTCGTCCCCCATAGCATAGCCATGGTATTTTCACCCTCTCCATCAAAGTGTGTTTTAATTAAGATATGTACGCATTCGAAGTTGTCATGTGATTCACGCAAGTCATGATAAAATGACAAGGAGAATAGAAGAAAACATTATAGAAATGAGAGAGGGGGGGGGTGAAAATGTCATGGCCATGATATATTCACCCGCGGGTGAAGATATCATGACTATGTTATTTTCACCACCCACATCAACACGTCAAAGCATGGACTTCTTTACCGTGTATATGTATTTGAATTATTCCTATTATGTTATGGTACATGACATGATTCATGTAGGGTTATAATCCATTGTACTTTGTTGTGATAGGTAGGCAGTGTTTCTCACCAAAAGTTAGTAACTGCCACCTAAGTTATTTAGGGGAAATATAGGATCATCGTACGTTAGTGGGTATATGGCCATAACATTTATAATAATGTGTATATATGCTATATTTCAGCATCCTGCGATGAATGCCAGACAAATAACCACCTCCGAAATAACCAAACTTCCCAGGCGAGCTACACCCAATACCCCCGCCGGACAAAAGCTTCACCCAGTTTGGTATGGACTTAATTGGGCCATTTAAGGAAACGAAGAATAGCAATAAGTATGTGATTGTGTTGACCGACTATCTTACTAAATGGCCAGAGGCTGCTGCCATACCTGACAAGAAAGCTACAACCATTGCAAGCTTTCTAGTCAAAGTGATATGTCGATATTCGTCGATTGAGGTGTTGATCACAGATCAAGGCAGAGAATTCTGCAACAAAGTCAATGAAGAGATATGCGCTCGCGTTGGGATCGACCACAGGAAGACAAGCGCATACCACCCCCAGTCCAATGGACTCACTGAAAGATATAATCAGACCCTCACCAACTCCATTGTTAAGTACACAAATGATGAACAAGACGACTGGGATGACTTCATAGAACCAGCCTTGCTGGCATATCGGACAGCCGAGCAGGCGTCAACTAAGCAGTCCCCATTCTTCCTGGCCTTTGGAAGAAAGCCAACCCTCCTCATTGAACAGTCTGAGCTGCTGCATGTACTTCCAGCGAGCAGGAACAACTAGATAAGAGAGTCGCTACAGCAGCGAAAATGGTTCAAATCCACACTGATGCAAAAGAGGAAATACAACAATCACAGAAACGCCAGAAGAAATACTTTGACCGAAAAAGACAGGGCCCAACATACAAGGCAGGAGACAAGGTGTACGTGAACAATCCAAAGCGTATTAATAGGAAGGGTGACAAATTGGCTCGAAGGTGGCGAGGGCCATATGAAATAACAGAGGTTTTAAGAAAGGGAACATACAGATTGAAAGGAGTTAGAAGTCTTGTGAATGCTAGTCGAATGAAACCACACAAGTCCCCAAAAATCAAAATCAATGATCACCTACAAATTGAAAAGTGTCAACCCACACCAATTCTCCCAACCACGAGTGCCCCTACACCAAGTGCTTGTCAACCCACACCAGTTACCCCAACCATGAGTGCCCCTATACCAAGTGCTCCGACTAAGTGCCAACCGATCCATAATCAGCCAACTAAGAACGTCCTTGTGATCCAAAGTAAGCCAGGCAAGGTACGGAGAAAGTCATTGCAGAGCCATGATAAGTTAAAGAAAAGAAAATTTTCATCATCCTCATCCTCCCAATCAACCAGAAAATCAACTTGCCCGACAATTACTCGTGTTCAAGACCATGAAAAGGTGGTATTCAATCCAGTTGATAAACTTTGGCAAAATCAACGGGCAGGAGCAATGGGCTACACTGTAGAGGCGGAAATTCCCACTTGTGCATCAAGCAAGGTGTCAATTTTTGAACCACCCGGTGACAAAATACGCATCAAAGGGGATGGTAATTGCTATTTCCGCACGATTTCTCATGTGCTAACTGGGAGCGAAAGCAGCCACGGACAAATTAGAAAGCATGTTTGTGACTACACAAAAGCACATAATCAAACAATTTCCGAGTTTTCACAAACTAAAGACTATGTCCACACCAGCCGAATGGATTTGAATGGAACATGGGGGACTGATATTGAAATAATAGCTACAGCATCCATGTTAGCAACAGACATTTGTGCGTATTCACCATATGGTTGTGACAGTGTGGGGAATAGGATATATAAATGGCTCACGTACAGTCCACTCCCTGGATTGAATTCTGTCAATTCGCTAAGAATGTCAAGAAAGAAAATGTACATTTCTAATGTCAGTGACCACTATGTTCCGGTGTATAAAATTTAAATTTCATGACAGAATGTCTGGAAGTAAACCGTGCTCTGACTACTTTGTAATGTAACCTAATACAAGCAAGCATTGGCAAACAGTGGTTCTTACAATAGGATATGATGCTCCATTTACACTTTTCAGATTGAAACACTCTTTAAGATTGATGGAATAGTCCAAAAATAGCATGGTCAAGTTATGTACATGTATCATATTTTTCGGTGTGAAATGGGTTTAAAAATCAGATCTCAATTTTTAGTAATAAACATATTGTAATATGCATTTTGTGCTGTACAATAGTGCAGTATATATTCTTTGGTGTTACCACAATCATCGTATGTCCACGCCACTGACGATTTTGTTTTGTATTTATTAATCATTGAATATGATCTGTCTGATGTAAACTGTACAAATTAAGTAGGTAGAAAGAACTTAGACGAAACCAAAGTTACCCATTTTCACATATGTGTATATATACACAGAACGACACGAGTGTGCCAATGGAGTTGTGAATATGGCATGAGTGCCAGCACAGCAGATAGAACAAGAGCCGTATCCATACGCCTCTCATTCTATTCTACTACTGCGATCATTCAAACACTCATGTCGTTCTGTATTTATTACACACCAACATGTTTAAATCATCAAACAGTACAGAAAAAAGCATGATTTCACAGCATGTTACCCATATGGCATAATATGGCATAGCTGATGACTATTGAAAGGTGCATGATACTCAGTAAAGAAAGATTTGGATCGCCCGACTTTGTGTTGTTCGTTGGACCGGAGACTTTGAACATCCATATTATTGGTATTACAAAACACAGAGGCATGGTATGCATATCATAGTAAAGTACGTTCAATTCTATACACAAAATCCTTGAAAAACAAATTGTATATGAACGTGATACCCGCGGGTGAAAATATCATTGCTATGATATTTTCATCCCCCCCCCAGCAACTCTTTCAAATTTGCCACCATCATATTTAAAATAGTCATATTTCTCTCCCATACCATGAGATAGAAGCAATACGGCAATATGACATTATTCCATGATATACAAGGAAAAAATCAAAAATAAAAAGCGACAAATTTTAAGGTGAAATAACTATTAATTCTTTATATAATGAGTACAAGCGACAAATATTAAGGTGAATGGTAGGTGCAACTATTAATTCTTTATATAATGAGTACAATTCCCCACTACTGCACACTCAGTCAATTGGAAGTTGTGCTATGTCAATGGATATGTTGTTTAAGACAATTGGGGGGGGGGGTGAAAATCTCATGGCCATGATATCTTCACCCCCCCCACCAGCAACTCTTTCAAATTTGCCACCATCATATTTGAAATAGTCATATTTCTCTCCCATACCATGAGATAGAAGCAATACGGCAATATGACATTATTCCATGATATACAAGGAAAAAATCAAAAATAAAAAGCGACAAATTTTAAGGTGAAGTAGGTGCAACTATTAATTCTTTATATAATGAGTACAAGCGACAAATATTAAGGTGAATGGTAGGTGCAACTATTAATTCTTTATATAATGAGTACAAGTGACAAATATTAAGGTGAATGGTAGGTGCAACTATTAATTATTTATATAATGAGTACAATTCCCCACTACTGCACACTCAGTCAATTGGAAGTTGTGCTATGTCAATGGATATGTTTTTTAAGACAATTCGGGGGGGGGGGTGAAAATCTCATGGCCATGATATCTTCACCTAATACAGTTGTAAATTGCTTCCTGTTGGACATTTACGTCCGCAATGCTCTATGCTATACTATTGTCTCCAGTTTTTCTGTTTAAAATACAAGAATTACGTCAAATGTTACGGACGGATTTTCCTGAAGTCCCGGTCATATGGCGTCTCTCAAGCTACTATTGATGGAGGAAGGACTCCAGGGTGCACTTCGAGATGGGCACCAGGGTAGAACCAACTACCTTCCACAAGCCAACTGGATCGTGTGCTCGCATGCGGTAATACACAAACCAAAGTGAGATTCAAACATACAGTGGTGAGGGACACATGATTTGAAGTAGACGACAGCAACAACTCAACCAATGAGGCCCTACCCCGCAGACAGACAACTCAACCAATGAGGCCCTACCCCGCAGACAGACAACTCAACCAATGAGGCCCTACCCCGCAGACAGACAACTCAACCAATGAGGCCCTACCCCGCAGACAGACAACTCAACCAATGAGGCCCTACCCCGCAGACAGACAACTCAACCAATGAGGCCCTACCCCGCAGACAGACAACTCAACCAATGAGGCCCTAACCCGCAGACAGACAACTCAACCAATGAGGCCCTACCCCGCAGACAGACAACTCAACCAATGAGCGACTACCCCCACAGACAGACAACTCAACCAATGAGGCCCTACCCCCACAGAGAGACAACTCAACCAATGAGGCCCTACCTCTGCAGACAGACAACTCAACCAATGAGGCCCTCTCCCAACAGACAGACAACTCAACCAATGAGGCCCTACCCCCGCTGACAGACAACTCAACCAATGAGGCCCTACCTCCGCAGACAGACAACTCAACCAATGAGGCCCTACCCCGCAGACAAACAACTTAACCAATGAGGCCCTCCGCCAGCAGACAGACAACTCAACCAATGAGGCCCTACCCCTGACAGACAGACAACTCAACAAATGAGGCCCTACCCCCACAGACAGACAACTCAACCAATGAGGCCCTACCTCCACAGACAGACAACTCAACCAATGAGGCCCTACCCCCACAGACAGACAACTCAACCAATGAGGCCCTACCCCCACAGACAGACAACTCAACCAATGAGGCCCTCTCCCACAGACAGACAACTCAACTAATGAGGCCCTACCCCCACAGACAGACAACTCAACCAATGAGGCCCTCTCCCACAGACAGACAGACACTCAACCAATGAGGCACTACCCCACAGACAGACAACTCAACCAGTGAGACCCTAACCCCACAGACAGACAACTCAACCAATGAGGCACTACCCCCACAGACAGACAACTCAACCAATGAGGCCCTACCCCCGCAGACAGACAACTCAACCAATGAGGCCCTACCTCTGCAGACAGACAACTCAACCAATGAGGCCCTCTCCCAACAGACAGACAACTCAACCAATGAGGCACTACCCCCACAGACAGACAACTCAACCAATGAGGCCCTACCCCCACATACAGACAACTCAACCAATGAGACCCTACCTCCACAGACAGACAACTCAACCAATGAGACCCTACCTCCACAGACAGACAACTCAACCAATGAGGCCCTACCCCCACAGACAGACAACTCAACCAATGAGGCACTACCCCCACAGACAGACAACTCAACCAATGAGGCCCTACCCCCACAGACAGACAACTCAACCAATGACGCCCTACCCCCACAGACAGACAACTCAACCAGTGAGACCCTACCTCCACAGACAGACAACTCAACCAATGAGGCCCTACCTCCGCAGACAGACAACTCAACCAATGAGGCCCTATCCCCACAGACAGACAACTCAACCAATGAGGCCCTATCCCCACAGACAGACAACTCAACCAATGAGGCCCTACCCCCGCAGACAGACAACTCAACCAATGAGGCCCTACCTCTGCAGACAGACAACTCAACCAATGAGGCCCTCTCCAAACAGACAGACAACTCAACCAATGAGGCCCTACCCCCGCAGACAGACAACTCAACCAATGAGGCCCTACCTCCGCAGACAGACAACTCAACCAATGAGGCCCTATCCACACAGACAGACAACTCAACTAATGAGGCACTACCCCCACAGACAGACAACTCAACCAATGAGGCCCTATCCCCACAGACAGACAACTCAACCAATGAGGCCCTACCCCCGCAGACAGACAACTCAACCAATGAGGCCCTACCTCTGCAGACAGACAACTCAACCAATGAGGCCCTCTCCAAACAGACAGACAACTCAACCAATGAGGCCCTACCCCCACAGACAGACAACTCAACCAATGAGGCCCTACCTCCGCAGACAGACAACTCAACCAATGAGGCCCTATCCACACAGACAGACAACTCAACCAATGAGGCACTACCCCCACAGACAGACAACTCAACCAATGAGGCCCTATCCCCACAGACAGACAACTCAACCAATGAGGCCCTACCCCCACAGACAGACAACTCAACCAATGAGGCCCTACCCCCACAGACAGACAACTCAACCAATGAGGCCCTACCTCCACAGACAGACAACTCAACCAATGAGGCCCTCTCCCCACAGACAGACAACTCAACCAATGAGGCCCTACCCCCACAGACAGACAACTCAACCAATGAGGCCCTACCTCCGCAGACAGACAACTCAACCAATGAGGCCCTACCCCGCAGACAAACAACTTAACCAATGAGGCCCTCCGCCACAGACAGACAACTCAACCAATGAGGCCCTACCCCGACAGACAGACAACTCAACCAATGAGGCCCTACCCCCACAGACAGACAACTCAACCAATGAGGCCCTACCCCCACAGACAGACAACTCAACCAATGAGGCCCTACCCCCACAGACAGACAACTCAACCAATGAGGCCCTACCCCCACAGACAGACAACTCAACCAATGAGGCCCTCTCCCACAGACAGACAACTCAACCAATGAGGCCCTACCCCCACAGACAGACAACTCAACCAATGAGGCCCTCTCCCCACAGACAGACAACTCAACCAATGAGGCACTACCCCCACAGACAGACAACTCAACCAATGAGACCCTAACCCCACAGACAGACAACTCAACCAATGAGGCCCTACCCCCACAGACAGACAACTCAACCAATGAGGCCCTACCCCCGCAGACAGACAACTCAACCAATGAGGCCCTACCTCCACAGACAGACAACTCAACCAATGAGGCCCTCTCCCCACAGACAGACAACTCAACCAATGAGGCACTACCCCCACAGACAGACAACTCAACCAATGAGGCCCTACCCCCACATACAGACAACTCAACCAATGAGACCCTACCTCCACAGACAGACAACTCAACCAATGAGACCCTACCTCCACAGACAGACAACTCAACCAATGAGGCCCTACCCCCACAGACAGACAACTCAACCAATGAGGCACTACCCCCACAGACAGACAACTCAACCAATGAGGCCCTACCCCCACAGACAGACAACTCAACCAATGACGCCCTACCCCCACAGACAGACAACTCAACCAGTGAGACCCTACCTCCACAGACAGACAACTCAACCAATGAGGCCCTACCTCCGCAGACAGACAACTCAACCAATGAGGCCCTATCCCCACAGACAGACAACTCAACCAATGAGGCCCTATCCCCACAGACAGACAACTCAACCAATGAGGCCCTACCCCCGCAGACAGACAACTCAACCAATGAGGCCCTACATCTGCAGACAGACAACTCAACCAATGAGGCCCTCTCCCAACAGACAGACAACTCAACCAATGAGGCCCTACCCCCACAGACAGACAACTCAACCAATGAGGCACTACCTCCACAGACAGACAACTCAACCAATGAGGCCCTACCCCCACAGACAGACAACTCAACCAATGACGCCCTACCCCCACAGACAGACAACTCAACCAGTGAGACCCTACCTCCACAGACAGACAACTCAACCAATGAGGCCCTACCTCCGCAGACAGACAACTCAACCAATGAGGCCCTATCCCCACAGACAGACAACTCAACCAATGAGGCCCTATCCCCACAGACAGACAACTCAACCAATGAGGCCCTACCCCCACAGACAGACAACTCAACCAATGAGGCCCTACCCCCACAGACAGACAACTCAACCAATGAGGCCCTATCCCCACAGACAGACAACTCAACCAATGAGGCCCTACCCCCACAGACAGACAACTCAACCAATGAGGCCCTACCCCCCAGACAGACAACTCAACCAATGAGGCCCTACCACAGACAGACAACTCAACCAATGAGGCCCTACCCCCACAGACAGACAACTCAACCAATGAGGCCCTACCCCCACAGACAGACAACTCAACCAATGAGGCCCTACCCCCACAGACAGACAACTCAACCAATGAGGCACTACCCCCACAGACAGACAACTCAACCAATGAGGCCCTACCCCCACAGACAGACAACTCAACCAATGAGGCACTACCCCCACAGACAGACAACTCAACCAATGAGGCCCTACCCCCACAGACAGACAACTCAACCAATGAGGCCCTACCCCCACAGACAGACAACTCAACCAATGAGGCCCTACCCCCACAGACAGACAACTCAACCAATGAGGCCCTACCCCCACAGACAGACAACTCACAAAGAGGCCCTACCCCCACAGACAGACAACTCAACCAATGAGGCCCTACCTCCACAGACAGACAACTCAACCAATGAGGCCCTACCCCACAGACAGACAACTCAACCAATGAGCACTACCCCCACAGACAGACAACTCAACCAATGAGGCCCTACCCCCACAGACAGACAACTCAACCAATGACGCCCTACCCCCACAGACAGACAACTCAACCAGTGAGACCCTACCTCCACAGACAGACAACTCAACCAATGAGGCCCTACCTCCACAGACAGACAACTCAACCAATGAGCGACTACCCCCACAGACAGACAACTCAACCACTGAGGCCCTACCCCGCACACAGACAACTCAACCAATGAGGCCCTACCCCGCAGACAAACAACTTAACCAATGAGGCCCTCCGCCACAGACAGACAACTCAACCAATGAGGCCCTACCCCTGACAGACAGACAACTCAACAAATGAGGCCCTACCCCCACAGACAGACAACTCAACCAATGAGGCCCTACCTCCACAGACAGACAACTCAACCAATGAGGCCCTACCCCCACAGACAGACAACTCAACCAATGAGGCCCTACCCCCACAGACAGACAACTCAACCAATGAGGCCCTCTCCCACAGACAGACAACTCAACTAATGAGGCCCTACCCCCACAGACAGACAACTCAACCAATGAGGCCCTCTCCCACAACAGACAGACAACTCAACCAATGAGGCACTACCCCCACAGACAGACAACTCAACCAATGAGACCCTACCCCCACAACAGACAACTCAACCAATGAGCACTACCCCCACAGACAGACAACTCACCAATGAGGCCCTACCCCCACAGACAGACAACTCAACCAATGAGGCCCTACCCCACAGACAGACAACTCAACCAATGAGGCCCTACCTCCACAGACAGACAACTCAACCAATGAGGCCCTCTCCCAACAGACAGACAACTCAACCAATGAGGCACTACCCCCACAGACAGACAACTCAACCAATGAGACCCTACCCCCACAGACAGACAACTCAACCAATGAGGCCCTACCCCCACAGACAGACAACTCAACCAATGAG
>JABXNX010000817.1:0-14437 GCA_014843695.1 Archivesica marissinica
CATCCATCCATCCATCCATCCATCCATCCATCCATCCATCCATCCATCCATCCATCCATCCATCCATCCATCCATCCATCCATCCATCCATCCATCCATCCATCCATCCATCCATCCATCCATCCATCCATCTATCTATCTTCCTTTAATGTCGAACCCCTGGCGGAGATGTAGACATGTTAAGACATCTCTCGCTGCGTAGGCGGGCGCATTTAACCACTAGGCCACGAAGACGATACTATACTATACATACATTTCAGAGGACGTCACGAGCATTGGCCATCATGATAGATATGATAGTGTCGTGCTAAAAGTCACGTGGTATTGCAATCTATATAGATGTCAGATGACTGCACGAGTATCTGAGTGATGTAAGTATATCTTATTCCTACTTGTCCAACGCGATATGTGAAATATGTAGATAAACAGAATACAATTAAAATAAACACGATATAGGTGATCCAGGTAGTTGGTATCGACCAGGTATAATGAGATACAATCACTTAGTCAAAATAAAAGCGTGTTTCACTATATCTTAGGGTACTGGCAATAGCGCGTTGCATTTATAGTATATATAGTTGCTATATGTTGAATGGCTCATGTTATTGTAAACATACACTCTTCAGATTTGAAATTAATAAATCGCCCGATAAATATAATAATAATACATAAACAATGTTCACTAGTCTGGGAACAGGTGTTGGTATATTTTGCCTGGTCAGTCATATAAATATATGTTAATACCGAGATCATTAATTGGGCCGTATTGAGTGTCTGATAATGTCAATTTGCCAGAGGTAAATTAGTGAAAAATCGACAGACTGGTGGAACCCAGGCTAAATGTACACATTGAACGGTTTATAAATCCTGTTTTCGGCTGTTTGTTTCGCTTCATTGCTAAGATCTGTACAGGTTTGACCCACAATGACGGCGCCTCGTGGTATGTGTGTGTTTTACGTTTATTTACCGTCGCTACCGGTTGCTCATATGAGCGACGCCTCCTGAAGAGATTAGTCATTTTAGATTTTTGGAGGATAGTGCATGATAAAGACAGAGACCAATTCCAGAATCTCCTCTGGTTCTTTTACGTGCACGGTGTACAGCACCGACATGATACCTCGGTTTAACGTCCCATCTGAAAGACTGTTAACTTTATTAGGGTGATCGAGCCCACAGGGATTCGGCACGTTTGTGGGTACTAGTATATATATATATTTATATTTAAGTACTTAAATATATATACTAGTACCCCCAAACGTGCCGAATCCCTGTAATCGAGCCTGAGATCACTGGATTACCAGTCCAGCGTGTTACCACTGGACTACAGATCAGTATGTAAGACAGACGAGACTATAAACAGATTTAAATATATTTCGAATTTAAAGTCCCACCCACAGCCTCTCCATTTATTATTGGTTGAGGAATACACCGGGTGCCTCTCCGAGCAGCATTTCAGGCACCGATGTGCACCCGGGTAGAACCACCGACCGTCCACAAGTTAGATGGATAGCTCCCTCATTTGAAACAATTCGACACTCCATTGGGATTTGAACCTATATAGGTGGAGGGGGTGGGGTGATTTTAAGTAAACGACCTAAATAACCTGACAACGGAGGCCCAGCCACAAATAATAACAACAAAATGAAGATTAGCATCAACGAATCCACAAAGAATCATCGTAGACTTTAATAACTCTTTACATAAGAGGAAAACGTTACTGTCAGGTCGGTGATTCTACCTGGTGCATGTCGGGACTGAGTCTTTATATAAGCGGAATATGTAAACGAAAATGTTACACATTAACTGTACGGTCGGTGGTCCTACCCGGTACATGTCGGGACTAAGTATTTATATAAGCGGAATATGTAAACGAAAATGTTACACATTAACTGTACGGTCGGTGGTCCTACCCGGTACATGTCGGGACTGAGTATTTATATAAGCGGAATATGTAAACGACGGCGTTTTAAAACTTTGCTCAGTTATTCTGCATAGCAATTGTATGCTTAATTATTAATTTTCTGTTTCATTTTTTTGAGACATAGCAAGTTTAGTATGCATGCTTAGGTTGGTTGGGAGCTTTTCGTGGTGTAATGGATAAAATACCCCTTGTAATCGAGGTTTTGAGTTCGAACCACTACAAAACCTCGGTGCCGTGGCCTTAGACAAGCTGTTACGTCCACATTGCCACTTCTCTCTCCATCATGGTGATGGATTCCAACAGGAATGAGGTCTTGGGAGCGATTTAAACTAATGTTTTAAGAACTTCTTTCGCAATTGAGCTAAGATAAAAAATTACAAACTAAAATACCTTTCGGGATGGTATCTAATTGCGTTTTCGTGTGCCTTTCTTTACCAAGTTCCACGTGTATGGGTAATTTGTGGTCCGCCGTCTCACGCGCAGAATGGGCATTAGCCGGAACAGACACGTGCCGAACTTGTGTATCCATCAGTGTTCGGCGCATGTCAACTGTAACAGCTTGTAGAGCGGATAACCCGTTTTCGGTCGCCAACAGATCTCGCTTAAGTGATTCCTGTGCAGATTTAATAAATGCTAAATCCTGATTCAATTGATCCATATTGGATTTAATATTTGCAACATCATCCAATAGTCCAGTGTCTGTTTTAGTGAGATGCTTGTACGTTTCTTTTAGTCGTCTGTTTTCAGTGAGAAATCCACCGCTAGAATTATACAATTCGTTTTGAACCTTGTGCAGATGTTCGTTGTCACCTCTCATCTCTATGACCTCGCGCTTTAATAGAATCCATTCAGCTTTGAGATCTGAGACCATGTCCTTTAAGCTATCTACCAACGCATTTCTAGGCACGTCAGACTGTGATGTTGACAACATTCTATCCTTGCGTACGTGTTTCTGTTTCTTACGTCCCAATCTGTGATTCGACGTGCGGTATTTTGAAGTTTCAAAGTTTTCTTTCATTTCTTCAAGTTTCATTTCATATATGCCAACTTTCACCCTCAAATCCTGCAATTCCACGTACTTCTGAAGTTGTTCCGTTTTAATATCCGTGAGAGACTTCTCGTACATTATCGTCCAGTTGCGATAACTCGCGAGATCTGTAGACCGCTGCAGCTGCACTTGTAACAATTCTTTATCAACGTAGTTTGAGAAGTTTGCATACTGGACCTCCAGAGTGCGCATGCGCCGAAGCTCGTCGTCGTCGGGATGCCAAATATTAAACTCATATTGGCACTCTCTTTTTTCGCAGTACATCACATAAAAAGAGCTCGAAATCAAAACTAGTTCTAGAATTAACATTTTACAATAATAGTAACAGGAAATAGACAATTCCAACAACTGTTGTATTTTCCCAAAACTAGTTAATTGTTCATCTCTCTGGAAGGAAACTCGAAGAATATTCCAAGAATTATACGTCAAAAACAACAAAGAGATATAGCACAAACGCTGTCGGAAATGATTATGACATTATAACAGTTGATCACAGAGCGGTGTCCCCGTTAGCGCTATGTTATATTATTTCCCCATGTCTTTCGGGCAATCTTAATTTCGATCCATTTCCGAAATAATAATCCCTGCCACTGATTTACTCCCTTGTCACATACTAAATATTTCAATTTCTGTCGAAATTATACGCCAGTCGCTTATCTAATAACGTTCCTGTAACATTCCTGTCATAAACAAGGAGTTTGGGAAACAATTAATTTCACGGAAATAGTTAACCGCACGCGATTCCAGCAATATTCCGAGTCTGGGGAGCAAAAAGTAAATAATCGATAACACCGATCAGTTATATTAGAAGTAGAAAACAATAGGTTTGTGAGGTATATTTAAAGTGCATTTTGTATTTCAGCTTAAAGCGACATTACATCGCAAAAAGCAAATAAAATGCATTTTTTCACCTATGAATGCATTGCTACTATAAATTCTTCTGAAAACATTCGACCACTAAAATTGAATCAATAAACAGTGTGTTTGTGGTCATCCTACTTTCAAAATTGAAAGTATGATTTCATATAACGGTCATCCATGCTCCTGAATTGCCGTTTGTTTGTCACCGGAGTCAATACTAAACGCGAGATAATGTTGTTTAGAGATAATTTAACAAAGATTAGTCTACAAATAAATAAGCACAGACACACATGTGAGATATAACGGTAACTATGTACCATACATCGTGTTATTCAGGATACACGAGTTGCATTACGCATGTATATCGACCCTATTTACATTACTTTGTTATGTCAACAAACCGCGTACACGACACGACGTTTGTTTATTAGTTGAAATACTCAGTTTTTGAGGCATATATTTGGGAAAATATTATACCATATAATAGCAAAACACATTCTGTAGACATTTGCATTTTCACTGATGTAGTGTCGCTTTAAAGTAACTTTAACGTGTTTTCTTGGATTGTTTTTTTCTACCACACTAAATTCGACCACACTATGATGGGTATCGTATTTCTTCAGCAAAAAGAAAGCTGTTTCACAATTAAACATTTCGATTTCACGATATCAACTTCTCGAATTTACGATTTCAACCTAATTAATTCACCTTCATGAATTCACGAATTAGCTTCACGAATTCATGATTTCAACATCACGAATTCATTATTTCAAATTCACTAATTCACGATTTCAATATCACGAATTCACGATTTCAACTTCATGAAATTCGTGACTTTGAAATTGTGAAATCGTGACGTCGAAATCGTGATGGTGCAATGATGAAACAGCGAATGTCGCCATCGGTATTTCGTAGCAATGTAATGTTCTCCCCTGTCAGTTCAGACGTGACCCGTTCTGTTTGTGCGACATAAATGTCCAATCTAGTCCCGCTTCCAGTCTGCTGATTTTCCATCTATTTACCATGTACAGCCGCGGCAAATCAACACATACAATCCCAATAAAGCTGATATTAACGGGTTTGTTTGTTGGGGATTTTTAAAAATTTGGTTTGGGGGTTGGATATCTCGACAAGTGTAGCTACATATCCTGACATTAGATATCTCGACAAGTGTAGCTACATGTCCTGACATTGGATATCTCGACAAGTGTAGCTACATGTCCTGACATTGGATATCTCGACAAGTATAGCTACATATCCTGACATTGGATGCCTCGACAAGTATAGCTACATATCCTGACATTGGATGCCTCGACAAGTATAGCTACATATCCTGACATTGGATGCCTCGACAAGTATAGCTACATATCCTGACATTGGGTGTATCGACAAGTATAGCTACATATCCTGACATTGGATGCCTCGACAAGTATAGCTACACATCCTGACATTGGATGCCTCGACAAGTATAGCTACATATCCTGACATTGGATGCCTCGACAAGTATAGCTACATATCCTGGACATTGGGTGTATCGACAAGTATAGCTACATACCCTGACATTGGATGCCTCGACAAGTATAGCTACATATCCTGACATTGGATATATCGACAAGTATAGCTACATACCCTGACATTGGATGTCTCGACAAGTATAGCTACATACCCTGACATTGGATGTCTCGACAAGTATAGCTACATATCCTGACATTGGATGTATCGACAAGTATAGCTACATATCCTGACATTGGATATCTCGACAAGTATAGCTACATATCCTGACATTGGATGTCTCGACAAGTATAGCTACATATCCTGACATTGGATGTATCGACAAGTATAGCTATATATCTGACATTGGATGTCTACAAGTATAGCTACATATCCTGACATTGGATATCTCGACAAGTTTAGCTACATACCCTGACATTGGATGTCTCGACAAGTATAGCTACATACCCTGACATTGGATGTCTCGACAAGTATAGCTACATACCCTGACATTGGATGTCTCGACACGTATAGCTACATACCCTGACATTGGATGTCTCGACAAGTATAGCTACATATCCTGACATTGGATGTATCGACAAGTATAGCTACATATCCTGACATTGGATGTCTCGACAAGTATAGCTACATATCCTGACATTGGATGTCTCGACAAGTATAGCTACATATCCTGACATTGGATGTATCGACAAGTATAGCTACATATCCTGACATTGGATGTATCGACAAGTATAGCTACATATCCTGACATTGGATGTCTACAAGTATAGCTACATATCCTGACATTGGATATCTCGACAAGTATAGCTACATACCCTGACATTGGATGCCTCGACAAGTATAGCTACATATCCTGACATTGGATGTATCGACAAGTATAGCTACATATCCTGACATTGGATGTCTACAAGTATAGCTACATATCCTGACATTGGATGCCTCGACAAGTATAGCTACATACCCTGACATTGGATGCCTCGACAAGTATAGCTACATATCCTGACATTGGATGTATCGACAAGTATAGCTACATATCCTGACATTGGATGTCTACAAGTATAGCTACATATCCTGACATTGGATGCCTCGACAAGTATAGCTACATACCCTGACATTGGATGCCTCGACAAGTATAGCTACATATCCTGACATTGGATGTATCGACAAGTATAGCTACATATCCTGACATTGGATGTCTACAAGTATAGCTACATATCCTGACATTGGATGTCTCGACAAGTATAGCTACATATCCTGACATTGGATGTATCGACAAGTATAGCTACATATCCTGACATTGGATATCTCGACAAGTATAGCTACATATCCTGACATTGGATGTCTCGACAAGTATAGCTACATATCCTGACATTGGATGTATCGACAAGTATAGCTATATATCTGACATTGGATGTCTACAAGTATAGCTACATATCCTGACATTGGATATCTCGACAAGTTTAGCTACATACCCTGACATTGGATGTCTCGACAAGTATAGCTACATACCCTGACATTGGATGTCTCGACAAGTATAGCTACATACCCTGACATTGGATGTCTCGACAAGTATAGCTACATACCCTGACATTGGATGTCTCGACAAGTATAGCTACATATCCTGACATTGGATGTCTCGACAAGTATAGCTACATATCCTGACATTGGATGTCTCGACAAGTATAGCTACATATCCTGACATTGGATGTATCGACAAGTATAGCTATATATCCTGACATTGGATGTCTACAAGTATAGCTACATATCCTGACATTGGATATCTCGACAAGTATAGCTACATACCCTGACATTGGATGCCTCGACAAGAATAGCTACATATCCTGACATTGGATGTATCGACAAGTATAGCTACATATCCTGACATTGGATGTCTACAAGTATAGCTACATATCCTGACATTGGATGCCTCGACACGTATAGCTACATATCCTGACATTGGATGTATCGACAAGTATAGCTACCTATCCTGACATTGGATGTCTACAAGTATAGCTACATATCCTGACATTGGATGCCTCGACAAGTATAGCTACATACCCTGACATTGGATGTATCGACACGTATAGCTACATACCCTGACATTGGATGTATCGACAAGTATAGCTACATACCCTGACATTGGATATCTCGACAAGTATAGCTACATACCCTGACATTGGATGTATCGACACGTATAGCTACATACCCTGACATTGGATGTATCGACAAGTATAGCTACATATCCTGACAATGGATGTATCGACACGTATAGCTAAATACCCTGACATTGGATGTATCGACAAGTATAGCTACATATCCTGACATTGGATGTATCGACAAGTATAGCTACATATCCTGACATTGGATGTATCGACAAGTATAGCTACATATCCTGACATTGGATGTATCGACAAGTATAGCTACATATCCTGACATTGGATGTCTCGACAAGTATAGCTACATATCCTGGCATTGGATGCCTCGACAAGTATAGCTACATATCCTGACATTGGATGTATCGACAAGTATAGCTACATATCCTGACATTGGATGCCTCGACAAGTATAGCTACATATCCTGACATTGGATGCCTCGACAAGTATAGCTACATATCCTGACATTGGATGCCTCTACAAGTATAGCTACATATCCTGACATTGGATGCCTCTACAAGTATAGCTACATATCCTGACATTGGATGTCTCGACAAGTATAGCTACATATCCTGACATTGGATGCCTCTACAAGTATAGCTACATATCCTGACATTGGGTGTCTACAAGTATAGCTACATATCCTGACATTGGATGTATCGACAAGTATAGCTACATATCCTGACATTGGATGTATCGACAAGTATAGCTACATATCCTGACATTGGATGTCTCTACAAGTATAGCTACATATCCTGACATTGGATGTATCGACAAGTATAGCTACATATCCTGACATTGGATGTATCGACAAGTATAGCTACATATCCTGACATTGGATGTATCGACAAGTATAGCTACATATCCTGACATTGGATGTCTCGACAAGTATAGCTACATATCCTGACATTGGATGTATCGACAAGTATAGCTACATATCCTGACATTGGATGTCTCGACAAGTATAGCTACATATCCTGACATTGGATGTCTCGACAAGTATAGCTACATATCCTGACATTGGATGTCTCGACAAGTATAGCTACATATCCTGACATTGGATGTATCGACAAGTATAGCTACATATCCTGACATTGGATGTCTACAAGTATAGCTACATATCCTGACATTGGATGTCTCGACAAGTATAGCTACATATCCTGACATTGGATGTCTCGACAAGTATAGCTACATATCCTGACATTGGATGTATCGACAAGTATAGCTACATATCCTGACATTGGATGTCTACAAGTATAGCTACATATCCTGACATTGGATGTCTCGACAAGTATAGCTACATATCCTGACATTGGATGTATCGACAAGTATAGCTACATATCCTGACATTGGATGTATCGACAAGTATAGCTACATATCCTGACATTGGATGTATCGACAAGTATAGCTACATATCCTGACATTGGATGTATCGACAAGTATAGCTACATATCCTGACATTGGATGTATCGACAAGTATAGCTACATACCCTGACATTGGATGCCTCGACAAGTATAGCTACATACCCTGACATTGGATGTATCGACAAGTATAGCTACATACCCTGACATTGGATGTATCGACAAGTATAGCTACATATCCTGACAATGGATGTATCGACACGTATAGCTAAATACCCTGACATTGGATGTATCGACAAGTATAGCTACATATCCTGACATTGGATGTATCGACAAGTATAGCTACATATCCTGACATTGGATGTATCGACAAGTATAGCTACATATCCTGACATTGGATGTATCGACAAGTATAGCTACATATCCTGACATTGGATGCCTCGACAAGTATAGCTACATATCCTGACATTGGATGTCTCGACAAGTATAGCTACATATCCTGGCATTGGATGCCTCGACAAGTATAGCTACATATCCTGACATTGGATGTATCGACAAGTATAGCTACATATCCTGACATTGGATGCCTCGACAAGTATAGCTACATATCCTGGCATTGGATGCCTCGACAAGTATAGCTACATATCCTAACATTGGATGCCTCTACAAGTATAGCTACATATCCTGACATTGGATGCCTCTACAAGTATAGCTACATATCCTGACATTGGATGCCTCGACAAGTATAGCTACATATCCTGACATTGGATGCCTCTACAAGTATAGCTACATATCCTGACATTGGGTGTCTACAAGTATAGCTACATATCCTGACATTGGATGTATCGACAAGTATAGCTACATATCCTGACATTGGATATATCGACAAGTATAGCTACATATCCTGACATTGGATGTCTCTACAAGTATAGCTACATATCCTGACATTGGATGTATCGACAAGTATAGCTACATATCCTGACATTGGATATATCGACAAGTATAGCTACATATCCTGACATTGGATGTATCGACAAGTATAGCTACATATCCTGACATTGGATGCCTCTACAAGTATAGCTACATATCCTGACATTGGATGTCTCTACAAGTATAGCTACATATCCTGACATTGGATGTCTCTACAAGTATAGCTACATATCCTGACATTGGATGTATCGACAAGTATAGCTACATATCCTGACATTGGATGTATCGACAAGTATAGCTACATACCCTGACATTGGATGTCTCTACAAGTATAGCTACATATCCTGACATTGGAAGTCTACAAGTATAGCTACATACCCTGACATTGGATGTATCGACAAGTATAGCTACATATCCTGACATTGGATGTCTCTACAAGTATAGCTACATATCCTGACATTGGATGCCTCGACAAGTATAGCTACATACCCTGACATTGGATGCCTTGACAAGTATAGCTACATATCCTGACATTGGATGTCTACAAGTATAGCTACATATCATGACATTGGATGTCTCTACAAGTATAGCTACATATCCTGACATTGGATGTCTCTACAAGTATAGCTACATATCCTGACATTGGATGTATCTACAAGTATAGCTACATATCCTGACATTGCATGCCTCGACAAGTATAGCTACATACCCTGACACTGGATGCCTTGACAAGTATAGCTACATATCCTGACATTGGATGTCTCGACAAGTATAGCTACATATCCTGACATTGGATGCCTCGACAAGTATAGCTACATACCCTGACATTGGATGCCTTGACAAGTATAGCTACATACCCTGACATTGGATGCCTCGACAAGTATAGCTACATATCCTGACATTGGATGCCTTGACAAGTATAGCTACATACCCTGACATTCGATGCCACGACAAGTATAGCTACATATCCTGACATTGGATGTATCGACAAGTATAGCTACATATCCTGACATTGGATGTATCGACAAGTATAGCTACATATCCTGACATTGGATGCCTCTACAAGTATAGCTACATATCCTGACATTGGGTGTATCGACAAGTATAGCTACATATCCTGACATTGGATGTATCGACAAGCATAGCTACATATCCTGATATTGGATGTATCGACAAGTATAGCTACATATCCTGACATTGGTTGCCTCTACAAGTATAGCTACATATCCTGACATTGGATATCTCGACAAGTATAGCTACATATCCTGACATTGGATGCCCTACAAGTATAGCTACATATCCTGACTGGATGCTCTACAAGTATAGCTACATATCCTGACATTGGATGTATCGACAAGTATAGCTACATATCCTGACATTGGATGTCTCACAAGTATAGCTACATACCTGACATTGGATTATCGACAAGTATAGCTACATATCC
This sequence comes from Archivesica marissinica, assembly GCA_014843695.1. Taxonomy (NCBI): domain Eukaryota; kingdom Metazoa; phylum Mollusca; class Bivalvia; order Venerida; family Vesicomyidae; genus Archivesica; species Archivesica marissinica. The sequence continues at coordinate 11,232 of JABXNX010000817.1, forward strand.
TGACATTGGATGTCGACAAGTATGCTACATATCCTGACATTGATATCGACAAGTAGCTACATATCCTGACATTGGATCGACAGTATAGCTACATACCTGACATTGGATGTATCGACAAGTATACTACATACCTGCTTGGATGTCGACAAGTATAGCTACATATCCTGACATGTATCGACAAGTATAGCTACATATCCTGACATTGGATGTATCGACAAGTATAGCTACATATCCTGACATTGGATGTATCGACAAGTATAGCTACATATCCTGACATTGGATGCCTCTACAAGTATAGCTACATATCCTGACATTGGATATCTCGACAAGTATAGCTACATATCCTGACATTGGATGTCTCTACAAGTATAGCTACATATCCTGACATTGGATGCCTCTACAAGTATAGCTACATATCCTGACATTGGATGTATCGACAAGTATAGCTACATATCCTGACATTGGATGTCTCTACAAGTATAGCTACATATCCTGACATTGGATGTATCGACAAGTATAGCTACATATCCTGACATTGGATGTATCGACAAGTATAGCTACATATCCTGACATTGGATGCCTCGACAAGTATAGCTACATATCCTGACATTGGATGCCTCGACAAGTATAGCTACATATCCTGACATTGGATGTATCGACAAGTATAGCTACATATCCTGACATTGGATGCCTCGACAAGTATAGCTACATACCCTGACATTGGATGTCTCGACAAGTATAGCTACATATCCTGGCATTGGATGCCTCTACAAGTATAGCTACATATCCTGACATTGGATGTCTCGACAAGTATAGCTACATATCCTGACATTGGATGCCTCTACAAGTATAGCTACATATCCTGGCATTGGATGTCTCTACAAGTATAGCTACATATCCTGACATTGGATGTCTCGACAAGTATAGCTACATATCCTGACATTGGATGCCTCTACAAGTATAGCTACATACCCTGACATTGGATGTATCGACAAGTATAGCTACATATCCTGACATTGGATGTATCGACAAGTATAGCTACATATCCTGACATTGGATGCCTCTACAAGTATAGCTACATATCCTGACATTGGATGCCTCTACAAGTATAGCTACATATCCTGACATTGGATGTCTCGACAAGTATAGCTACATATCCTGACATTGGATGTCTCACAAGTATAGCTACATATCCTACATTGGATGTCGACAAGTATAGCTACATATCCTGACATTGGATGCCTCGACAAGTATAGCTACATATCCTGACATTGGATGTCTCGACAAGTATAGCTACATATCCTGACATTGGATGTCTCGACAAGTATAGCTACATATCCTGACATTGGATGTCTCGACAAGTATAGCTACATATCCTGACATTGGATGTATCGACAAGTATAGCTACATATCCTGACATTGGATGTCTCGACAAGTATAGCTACATATCCTGACATTGGATGTCTCGACAAGTATAGCTACATATCCTGACTGGATGTATCGACAAGTATAGCTACATATCCTGACTTTGGATGATTACAAGTATAGCTACATATGCTGACATTGGATGCCTCTACAAGTATAGCTACATACCCTGACATTGGATGTCTCTACAAGTATAGCTACATATCCTGACATTGGATGTCTCGACAAGTATAGCTACATATCCTGACATTGGATGTATCGACAAGTATAGCTACATATCCTGACATTGGATGTCTCGACAAGTATAGCTACATATCCTGACATTGGATGTATCGACAAGTATAGCTACATATCCTGACATTGGATGCCTCGACAAGTATAGCTACATATCCTGACATTGGATGCCTCTACAAGTATAGCTACATATCCTGACATTGGATGTCTCGACAAGTATAGCTACATACCCTGACATTGGATGCCTTGACACGTATAGCTACATATCCTGACATTGGATGTCTACAAGTATAGCTACATATCATGACATTGGATGTCTCTACAAGTATAGCTACATATCCTGACATTGGATGTCTCTACAAGTATAGCTACATATCCTGACATTGGATGTATCTACAAGTATAGCTACATATCCTGACATTGGATGCCTCGACAAGTATAGCTACATACCCTGACATTGGATGCCTCGACAAGTATAGCTACATATCCTGACATTGGATTCCTCTACAAGTATAGCTACATATCCTGACATTGGATATCTCGACAAGTATAGCTACATACCCTGACATTGGATGCCTCTACAAGTATAGCTACATATCCTGACATTGGATGTATCGACAAGTATAGCTACATATCCTGACATTGGATGTATCGACAAGTATAGCTACATATCCTGACATTGGATGTCTCGACAAGTATAGCTACATATCCTGACATTGGATGTCTCGACAAGTATAGCTACATATCCTGACATTGGATGTATCGACAAGTATAGCTACATATCCTGACATTGGATGTATCGACAAGTATAGCTACATATCCTGACATTGGATATCTACAAGTATAGCTACATATCCTGACATTGGATATCTACAAGTATAGCTACATATCCTGACATTGGATGTATCGACAAGTATAGCTACATATCTTGACAATGGATGTCTACAAGTATAGCTACATATCCTGACATTGGATGTCTCGACAAGTATAGCTACATACCCTGACATTGGATGTCTCGACAAGTATAGCTACATATCCTGACATTGGATGTCTCGACAAGTATAGCTACATATCCTGACATTGGATGCCTCGACAAGTATAGCTACATATCCTGACATTGGATGCCTCGACAAGTATAGCTACATACCCTGACATTGGATGCCTCGACAAGTATAGCTACATATCCTGACATTGGATGTCTCTACAAGTATAGCTACATATCCTGACATTGGATGCCTCTACAAGTATAGCTACATATCCTGACATTGGATGTCTCGACAAGTATAGCTACATATCCTGACATTGGATGCCTCTACAAGTATAGCTACATATCCTGACATTGGATATCTCGACAAGTATAGCTACATACCCTGACATTGGATGCCTCTACAAGTATAGCTACATATCCTGACATTGGATATCTCGACAAGTATAGCTACATATCCTGACATTGGATGCCTCTACAAGTATAGCTACATATCCTGACATTGGATGTATCGACAAGTATAGCTACATATCCTGACATTGGATGTATCGACAAGTATAGC